>JAIMZG010000785.1:0-63307 GCA_020466075.1 Colletotrichum coccodes
GTGTCGGACGTCGTCGGTGATGGAGATCGGTAGACGGTGGTAGTCTGGGTGCTGCGAGGCCGTTGTCGCAAAGGACACGAGGTGAGGTGAGGTGCGATGCGGGAGGGTCGATATCGACGTCGATGCCGGGGCGACGCAGGTGGTCGTGTGTGGATGTGAGTGTGCGAAGTGGTTCGTGGCTGACGGCGGCGGGCGGTAATGGTAGTGTTGATGTTTTTCTTTCGCCAATCGACGTCACAAAGGCTGCAATCGGTGGAGGCTGAGGACTCTCTGTGTGCACTGAACCGGTGTAATTTTTTATTTTTATTTCTCGTCCGAGTGCAATGCAACAGCAACGTTCCTTTGGGGGGGGAAGGGAGATCGCTGCTGCCGGTGGGAGATTGGGCTGGCGGGCTGGGAAGGAGCTTGAAAGAAAGTTGGCACTGGTCGATGGGCGGGTTCGGTTTTCGTCTGGTTCGGTGGATTTTGGATTCTAGGTCAAGGATCTTGGAAAGTCAAGGTTGGTTGAGACGGGTTGAGTTTAGGCGGCGGCGGTCCTTGGGACGAGCAGGGGGAGGGGCATTTGCACCTCAGCGGCGTCGGGTCGGGATGGTGGGAGGGCGGAGACGGTTTTGTTGTTGTCTGTCCAGTCAGATGTCGAAGGATGGATGCGTCCTCCGTGCTGTGGTGCTGTCCTGCGGGATGGATGTACAGGAAGATGTCGGTGGACAGGACGGGACCGGCGGGGATAGATGATAGGGGGACGATGAGATGGAAGGAACGGGGTTCGGACCAGTTTGGCGGGAAGGATACGGGATGACCAGAGAGGGAGAGAGCGGGAGGCAAGAGAGACAGATGGCAGAATGAGAGATGGAGAGAAAAGCAAGGTGATGCAAGTCAAAAGCAACGTGATATGGACAGCAGACAAGCAGACGGCAGAGACAGCAGACAAACAACAAGCCAAGGGCGGGAAGACGCCAAATTGAGCAACCGCCTGGGCAGGAAACCCCGCCGAGAAAACCTGCTCAGCGCGTGATGTCGCTGGCTGGCTCGCTGGCTGGCTGGGTTTTGCTACGCTTTGCTTTGCTTCGCTTGTTTTGCGCACCACCGCAGCGAACCACTTGCACTACCGGCCAGCGCCCGAGGCACCACCAAAGCAACAAGCAGCACCAGCCAGAGGGGGGAACAAGATACCACCGACTGGCGGGAAATGCGACGGAAGACGAGAGGACAGGCCGGCACAGGCCAAGGGGCATGGAACATGGACGACGGCAGCGGGGGGCGAAAGAGTGAGTGGTGGGCGAAGGAAAGACGGAGGGGGGAATCCTGGCCAAGGCCAACATCACCAGGTCCAAGGACCGCATGTCCACACATTCGAAGCCAATGTCTTCCGTCTATTGTCTCCCATTGGCAAGTTCCACGTCCTGGGCACCCGTGTGTTTGACGAGGCCGGGGGAGGAAACCTGGAGCCAGAAGCGAGCAAATGCCCAATGATGGATCAGAGTCACCACTGGTGCCCTTTGAGACTGCTCCATCGACCGCGCCAAGAGCAATTGCCAAGCTCTGGCAATGGCCAAGAGGAGCTCTGGGTGCTCCCGTTTAAGAATTGGAAAAAGATAAGAAAAACAGAGTTTAGCTCACAAAAAGTCAAGTAAATGAAGAAGCAGGTGCAGTACGGGTAAGTAGAGAGCATCTTGTCTCTTTGCGCACGGTAGATGGAAGGAGCTCTCTCATGGACCAACTGCCAAAAGGACCAAGAAGGAAGGCGAAAAGCTCGACGAGGGAGGTAAAGTACGCATCAGACTGTTCTAGCACAGCCGTTGTCATTGGATCAGCGCTGTCAGATGCCCCGCAATGCCAAGCTGCCGGCCAATTTCAGACGTCATGATTCGACCATGGCTCGACCCACCCTCTCTTCAAGTAGCCTCTTGCTGTGTTCAGTGCAATGGAGTACATACACACGCCCACGGCCGGGCAATCCAACAGATGAGAGGGGTACGTACCTTTGCCTGCCAGTCCGGGACATCCTCTGTGGTTCCCCGCCGTGCCTGTGGCCGTCGTCATTTCGCACCTTCTTCAGCTCCTACGCATTTCGACCTTTTCTTCAAATCTTCATTCTCCTATCCGATATTGTTACTACCGTGAGCCAAGAATCGCCCCCAACATGCGAAATGAAGCTTCGGGCATGTCTCTCTCAATGTCCATCATCGAACCCGCTCATCAGGTATCCCACCGTCCCGCCTCTGCATCCATCCACATGCCATGGAGGGGTGGCCAGCACGATTTGTTCCCAGGGTCCCTTTTACTTCCACAGCCGCCTGCTTCCAAGCCCTCTCCTCGCCCAATCACGCTCGACGTTTCCCAGCCGGCGTGCCCCAAACGGCATTATCCACTACTCCGGCTCTGACCTCCGCCGCAGAGTGGCAGAGCAATCATGCATGGGTCGACACCTGGTATAAACGGTGGGTCCTGGATCGGTGGATACGGATGCAGAGATGGAGTTGCTTCTTGCTTTCTTGCTCCATCCCGACCTGCCATCACTCATCACGTCCAGTCAGAGTTCAATGGCCGATACGCCGTCCCGCTGGATGAGCGACTCTTCTCGCCTCTTCTGTGGGCCGACAGCATGGCTCCTGTTTTCCCTCGGATTTTTCAACTTTGCGACCATTTCTTCCATCGTTCCCGATACGCCCAGCTCGCCCCGTACGGAACGCCCCCAAACCCCACTCAATGAGACCTACAAAGACGCTGTGACGCTCTTGCCGATGTCTGTTCGGGCTCTTGCGGCTCATCCAGATACCACACACACACGCATACACACGCACACACACGCACAACCTGCAAAACAATAGTACCGACACGGATTCTACCAGACAGACACGCGAAGCGAGAAACACGCTGTCCGGGTCACGATTCACACGAGCAAATCCCAATCCCACTTGACAGAGCGGTGGGGAGTTGGCCAGACACTAGACGGTATGTGGGTGGCACTGGAGAGAGGGTTGGGGTGGTGCCCATCATCAGCGGCTTCACTCAACGTCTGAGACATGCCTGCCAAGCGGAGAAAAACATCTGTTGATGGCAACCTAGTATCTGCTGCAATACCGGCAAGAGGATCATCAATCTTCTTTTACCCCGTGCAGCCAAAACGCCATGACCATGGACACCAGCTGGTGACTCGCGCTTTCCCTCCAACCTCTCTGTCACCGACTAGTTGGGCCTGCCCTTGGCATTCACCCATCCCATTCAGTACTCTGTCCACCAAAATGCTCCGTCTCGTTTGATGGGAGCGGCAGCCGCCAGATCGGTCTTTACCCGGCCGTCTATCGGAGTCTCTCGCCCGATGTGGATGCTTCTTCCCCTCGCCCTCTAGACCCGTAGATGCATCGGTGGATCCTTCAACCCACAAAACCGCACGCTGTGCCGCTCCAGCGAGCAGAGGCCATTCGCTGCTCGTCGCTGCTCGTTGCTGCAAGCCTTCCGGGCTGTTGTCCAGCCGGCGACGCGACGGGAGTCCCTGGGGAGGCGAGGAATGCGGATGCGCAAGGACGAGCCCAGGGCTCCCGGGCGGCGCCAGGCAGCATAAGCGGAACAGAGTGTTGCGGAGGGATGCAGGACGCAGACGCAGGTCACAGGTTGGTTGCGGTGGGCGACACCTTCGCACTGGACGAGTCTGCGACCCTCCGCCAAGATCAGCTTTGCCGCCAAGGTCAACACTCCGCCAAGATCAAAAGAGAGCCACCGGTGGGAAGGAAAAGCGGGGGTTGGCGCTCCAGGAAGCGTGCAAGATCTTCCCCCTTCTCCGCCAGAGGCCTCCGCTTTGAGGTCACTCCTCTCGGGCACTCCGTCTCCTCCAAAATGCCAAGACCTTTGCCCAGGAACCTCCCACCATCTCCACGTTCCTTCTCGAGCGATTTTGACTGATTGAGGATCTGGCTAGTCTTGTCTCCGAGGCCTCTTCATTGTCACCGTCTTGACCGTCTTGTCATTCCGTCTTGTTATCCCCATTTCTTCAACACCGGCCCCCTGCCCTCCCCTGACTCGGCCCCCCGGATACCCCTCCACGGGCACCGGAGGACGTTCAAATGAGGCCGGTCTCGTCAGCAGTCCACAGGTGCAGATGCGCGGCTCCTCTCTCCAGGCACCTGCCGATTCAACGGCCCTGGGCATCCGTCTGTGACCCGTTTTCACTGGTGTTGGCTCTGACCCGACAGTCAATCTTACTTCCTGCAGCCCGCCATCAGATTATCCCCATCACTCGTCCGTCTGGAGCATGTTCCCTGACGATGACGAAATGGCTCATTTCTGTCGCCGCATAAAGTTAAGCACATAATTAGAAAGAGAAGCTCCGTGCGGCTGGCAAGAGAATGTCACGAAGAGGAAATGTCTGGGGACACCCAGAGGTCCAAACCTCATCATCCACGGCCTCCCACCGCCCATTCAGCCTGTTGCAACCTCTGTTGCAGCAGCGCCTGGACTAAACATGCTACGTATTGCCCCGCTCGCCAAGAGCCACCACCACCACTACCATCAGCGCCAGCGCACGGAGACCGGCCACCATTCCGGCACTTTTTGAAATGCTCTCGACATCACTTCCGAGCGGTTTACCGGAACTGAAAAGGCCCTGGGGGGGCGAAAGAGCGCTGCTTATCTGTTTATTGCTGAGACGCCGGTCCACCACCTAATCTGGTCCGGGAACCGATGGTCTGTCGAACGGCTATCATGCTCTTCGAGGCAGCTGGCCACAATCTCCCGTCTAGATCGCCCGGTTCGCTTTAATAAGCTTAAGAGCAAGATCGGCTGAAATCGGACTTGAAACCCGGGTAATGCCCAGCGTGCTCAGCTTTCTCGGCGGGTTTCTTTGGGTCTAGTTGGCTTGGATCGTCACCTTTGGTGATACTGTCGATTCATGCTCATTCGCGCTGCTTGTGACGGCTCACCATAATTTCACCATTGAGACCGAGCGAAGTCGGTCATCAAATCTTCCCTTCGTCGGTATGAACGAACAGGACCTTGGATTTGACGGTGCTTGTCTTCTCTCTTGCATCCCTATCCAGTCCTTTTGTATATAGTTAATGGGCCAGGAAGGTGGCCAAAAGTCTTGAGAAATGGCCATATTCCATCCATAGCTACGGTAGGCCCCAGTAGTGCGGTATCAAGTACCTGGTGAATGTGGCCATTCCCTGTGCTAATGCGTCCATGCGTACATGGGCGGCCGGGAATGGTGATCATCACATTGCAAACTTTTGCTTCTTGATCTATTATCCTTCCATGGCTTCTTGTACCTGTTATCCTTGCCCCTCCCTTGTATATGTAGTATTCGGGGGGCTTGGAGGGACGACGGCAGCGGCGGCGGCGGCGATGAGACCATCAGGAACCAAGACGAGAGAAGCAAAGGCTGTAGAGGAAGCAAGGAGCGTCAGTACAGATCATGTTCCAGGGTATCCCTGTCGGTCCGTTACCCCCGTACCTGTCAGCTGTGTAACGACTCATGAATTCGATTCTACTACATGTTCGAGGCGCCTATTAGGGCTGGTCCCAAAGGAGACGATTTGAAAGGCTTGAGTCTGCCCAACTTGCAATTTTCTGTATGGAAAGTGGGCGCACGAGCACACGGACCGAGCTTCCAGCTTGAGAATCTGGAGCAACATTGCAGCCTTACAGGGCCCGATGGTTAGGCTCGGCTACGGGATCGTTCCGACAGGAACTGGTTCTGCTTCCTTTGTTTTGTGATCTCACCTCAAAGAATCAGAGTTAAGTTGAGGAATCGGCTCTCTAATGTCGGCGTCGCTGACAGCCGTCGCGGAATGGGTGTTGACCATAAGTTCTGTATAGTGATCATCTACGATGGCCACGAGTCATGCGTATTATAGATTAACCACAACTCGGGCCTTGTTACTCTACAAGCTGGCTGCGTCATGAGAGGGAAATATGCGGCCACATTATCCAACCACCTGCCCACAGAGAGGCAGGGGCTCATGCCTGCCGCCTGTTGCTTTCACAGAGACCGCGCTTGACGGGACTGGTGTGAATATCTTGATCGATCGACTCACGATGCTTACAACCGCCCACGCGGTTAAGACTATCCAATATGCAAGAGGTCGATGAGCACGTGCCCGTTGACCAGACTTACGCCTTGACACTTGGTTATCAGCGATTTATCTGTCCATCTCCCTAGCTTGTGATGCCCCATGCCAGGTGATGCTCGATGACCGCAAGAAGAGAGAATACAAAAATTGGTTGAGTCAGTGGCCCCTCCCAGTAAAATGCAGTTCTTTGGGCTGTCACTCTCTAGTCTTGTGTCACAATTACGTCCACATCTATACCCGACATGGACGGGATGCATGGCCGCGACACACCTTGCCACTATGTGTATACCATTGAGAACGTCACAAATTCCGCATCAAAGCCCGGTCGGCTAGAAGCAGGGTCAGGGTGCTGGTTGTCTTGGTGTTCTCGTTGTTTTCAACAGGGGAACAAAGCCTTTGAGTGTTGGTGCTGGGGTTTGTATGCATGCCGTGGTTGTGGCTAGGGGTATAGCCCGAACACAAAAGAGTGGCCGTCCAAATGGGCACGCTCCTCCCAATTGCCCTCTCACGTTTACGTTAAACCGACCAACGAGGGACTGTTGCCTCTTCTCCTCCGTCTCTGCATTGTCTACTTCCTTTGTCCAGATGTGGAGGATAAGTGGGAAAGGGGGCTGAGTATTTTACGGGATATAGATAGATACTAGGACCAAGGTCTTTGTCGATGCCAATCAGACTTAAGAGGCCGGACTCACTCAATCTTTCGATAAAAAACGGGGTTTATGACCGGCTGATGAATGATTGTTTGGGCACCTTGTACAGATGAAGTCTCCAAAGAATGCAGGAGTTCGTCTGCCATCGAACCACGTCCTTTCCTTTTTATACATAAACGGCTACATGTTGTTGTACTGACGTTTGATCTCGCTTCTATCTAGCTTAGCTTGCCCTCGGTTAGCTGTCTCTCTGCAGCAGATTTCCTCACTAGAGCCGATGGGAGGAGGTTTAGCTTGTCCTTGACGGACTGCACAAAGCTGGAAAAACTCGCTCTTGAAATGTGACCAAAGCGAGAGTCCAGACCTGCTTGCGCCTGTCAGCGACCTTCAGAATAGCGAGCTCCCTCTGGCACATCTCGGCCCTTACAGGCGCCGTCTGCACCGCTCTCGGCCTCAACGCATTGGACATCAACTTACGTTGATGTCTCGGTATATTGGAGCGTAGCGATAGGGCATCAGGCGGTTGATGTATGTCGAGCCTCTTCCTAGGCTTTGGGTGCGGCAGCAGCGGCGGCAGCTATGGCAACGATAGGGTCGGGCGTGAGTTCGGCTTGGTCATGGATGGGCGGAGCGACAAGGACGCCGCCGACAATCTTGTCATCTTTTCACAAGGCGCAGGCGTGCGAGTTGGCGGCCCTGCAGACAGGAGCGCCGAGTGCGATGGGGTAGCGGCGGGCCATCATAGAGGGCTTGCGGCTGAACAGAATACGTTTCTTGATGAGGAGGGAGAAGTCTCGCTTGGGTTGCCGCGCTGTTGGGAGGAGGCAGAAAGAAACCTGCACACGGCCTGGTGAGTTCGAGGTATTGGACAAAGAAACTTATGGTAACAAATATCCCAGACACTACCGGCGAAGTTGACTGCGGACAGGGTTTTGTTCTCCTTGTATATAAGAATAGAATTCCTTGCGGTTTGTCCATTTCTTTTCACTACGAAGTAGTCACTACGAAGTAGGAGTATCTGCCTGGCTTCCGGCGACCCAAAGAAAATCGCAACACATGTGGATTACCGGGACCCGTAGAAAGCCTTTCCGCAAGACATCGACTGCCTCGAAGGGAAGAAATGCATCTCATTTCAGAGATGGTCGCCTTTGCCAGGAAGCTCATATCTTTTCATTAAACGCATAAGTCGTTTCGTCTGGGACGGTTTATTCTCCGGAACATATCATTCGCCGTCCGCTTCACTTTGAAGTCACATCTCACGGCGGTGAGGTGGGAGACAGCCAGATCAGATCGATCAAATCGATGGATAAATGCAGTGAACTAGGAATATCAAAAAAGATTCATGCAGACTAAACTCCTTCGAAACAGCAAGATATTACTCGCTTCATCCTAATACCTCGCTTTTATGTCCATGCACTCAACGCTCATGTAACCTCAAATGATATTGCAGTTCGTCCTAATAATATTATGCCATTAACCTCCTCAGGGGGTAGTATATAACTCTACAGTAGCGGTGACCAAGTTGTTGATGGTGTCGATGACGGCCTCGGCAGCGGGAAGGGAGGCGGTGTCAATGTACGGTAGCAGAGAGGTGCCGAAGCCAGCGGTATCGGTTTTGAAAAGGTCGAGATAGTCCGCTAGACCGAGGGGCTCCAGGATGCTGTTCGCGAGCCCTGGAAGGACAGTGATGGTGGCGAGAATTCCGGATGCCTTTGCCTTGGCCACCAAGTCCTTGACCTCCTGCAGATGAGTGGCGACGCCCTCCGTGAGCTTGTCGACGATGGCGACCGAGTCGGAGGGACTCAGCTTTGCGTTGATGCCTTTGGCGTTGAGGCGGGACGTCTGAGTTGCGGTCTGGCACGCAATTGTGTTCTCGACCACTTTTGTCAGGGCTTCCTTGCTGTTGCCGGTGATGTCTTTGGTGTAGTCGAGACTGGTTAGGGAGCTGACGAGGGTCGTGATGGCGCTGTCGAGGTTGTTCAGGTCCTTGAGGACGAGGCCGCCAGTAGTTGGCTGAGAGGGAAGGTTGCCGACCGGCAGGAAGATGCTGGTTGGCAAGGCCGAGACGGCGGAGAGGGTGGCGATGCTGGCGAATATGGTAGAGAAATGCATCTTGGCGGTTGTTCGGCTCGATTAGTCCCTCGTAGATGAGAGGACGTTCGAGTTGGGTGGTTAAGATCCTTCAGGCTTCGGCTGGGGGTTGTCCTCTAGATTCAACTGATGGGAATCGTGAGAAAACGGTGATAATTGGAGGGGGTATAATGGGCAAAGAGCGACGGGGGAGCCGGATTTATCACTTTCTGCTACGACTCTCGTCCATAAGGCTACTCCCCTCTCTTTCCACCAGCGTCTTCCGCTGTTGACGAATCTGGCGCTATCCCACAAGCCCATCCGAGACACTTTTCCTTGCCCGATGTCTCACAGCCTCACAGAAGATCGCGACCATGCCCCTTTTCGACCAAATCCTCAGAGCCTAGTAGCCACGCGCTAGGCTCAACGCGGCAGCGTATCGAAAAAACTATCAGATTGCTGCACGAGTATTGGACAGGACCACGGCGACAGGGCCGGTTCCGGGTCTGCCGAGGTGGCCGCATTCGGTCGTTGTCAAAGACATGCTTGGTTCGTGAAGATCCTCTATCGCTAGTGACCAGTCACTGCCACCGCAGCTGACCAATTCGTAAAGAGGCTTGGGACTATACAGGCGGAAGAATTCAAATCGTGATCATGTAAGGCTTCTTGCCGCTTCTTGCTGCGGACGTTGGGTAATCGAGAAGGGCTCGCTGTTTGCGGTGCCGGTTTTCGTGTCTCGACTGCTCGGTTATCGGATTCCCATCCGTTTTGGAAAGGTCAGCGGGATGTAAAGCCGTTCTATTGCAGCACCTTAGTACTCTCGCGTCATTCCGACCAGCGTCACATTCCTTCGCATCGTTCGGAATCGGTCTGCGTCTGGTCCAGACCGCGGCCCGAAATTGGCGACGTGGGCCGAGTTGAGAAATGCTGCTTCCGAGGAGGACAATGCCGTTGTGATTATCACTGAAAGATAATGTACGGGCGTAAATACAACGCTAGCTTCGGTGCGTAAAGAACCTATCCTCACTTCGCTTCTTCTCGGCTCCGTAGACTTTATTTATCATACAGCCTCTTGTCCCCACTCCTCTGCCCTCATACACTTGTTCTATAATACTACCGTCTTCACTCTCCCCTCCCCAGTCACCTTAGTGTTGTAGCTGGAATTTGTGGAAGGGCAGAGTAAAAGACAGTAGAGGGACGAGGAATCCACAGAAAGTGAAGAAACAAGAGACAAGATTCAAAACAGAGATGTGATTTACAGGAGTAATTCAGGATGTTAGAAGTGATTAGATAGGATATTCTAATTAACGGGTGGCTCCCATCTTTTGAGACACCTTGTACACCACTAGTGCAACAAATCCGTAGTTCATGAGGTTAAAGGTATGTTGAAAATGAGTCTTGAGAATTGGGGGTAGGTATGATTCGTAGCGCCTGCAAAGTTCGGATCAGCCAGAAAAACATAACGCAAACTGTGAAGACCTGAGACACACAGCGGAGCGAGGTGGAATCATGAGTGGTTGATTAGAAGAGAGGTCTGACATCAACCTTTAGGACGGCTTGTTGGGTTGGAATTATTAGAGAAAATGGGCATGCGATGGCACGTGGAAATGGCCGTGAAAGCGTGGTCAAAAACACCGGGAACTCCGGACTAATCAACCCACTTAATCTGGCTGATTGAGCCAGTCGCAGATATGTATTTCACTGGAATTCCCTGTGAAGTCAACAAAAGGAAAAGGGCTTTTCTTACAGGAATCTCTCGATGGAAATAAGTGAGGAACAAAGCTTAGAGGTGGGGCAGAAGTTCCTCTCGTCTTCTCTTCTCTTTGTTCTGTTCATCCGAAGAGTCGATCCTTAAGGCAGCACCATCATATATCTAACAGATCACACTGTAAACCAACAATGTTCCCCCCTTGACAGAGGAGTAGGTAAGGCTCTTGCATAACAAACGCAGGGAGGAGAGTATCCGGGCACGCAACGAGATCATTTCAGGACGTGGCCTCGTGGCCATAGCCCTGTCCGATGACCCCAGCGCGATCGTTCGGTCGGAACCGCTGCGGAGGGTCGTGCTCGGCCGAACTGCTGATCCTCATGATGAGGACGCCTTCATCAAGCGCATCACCAACGGCGTCTTTAATTCTCACGACCATCTGCTTGCAGCAGCTATAAGGCCTGACGAAGGTTACCTTCCTGCCGTCTTGGATATCTTCAAATTGGTTATCTGCGACGCACGCATCCCCGAAGCGGAGGGTGTAAGCCTGCAGGAGGCGTACAACACGCGGCTGCGGTAGGGGGAGCTCTAGACGCCGGCAGAGTGCGCCAAGGAGATTATCCGTTCGGAAGACGAGAAGACGGCTCGGAGGAACGCCAGGCTCATCATCCACCGCCTCGAGCGGACGTCGCCCGACGAGCTTGCACGGATGGAGAGGGAGGGCGGCACGGCCAAGGCCATCGAACGAAACACATACCGGATCCCGTATCCTACCATAGAAGAACGCCGCTATGAGTATACACTATTGCATTATATCCATTGCGGGGGGATCAAACTACCCTAAAGCATTTGTGGACAGTTGAATGGGCCACAATGCCTATGGCTGAAGATGCTCCAGAAGACAATGCTTCACGACAGTAAGGCCCCTTCCTCCCTACCTCTCATCTCTTATTCCCTGTCGCTACTAGATTAAACAGCCTACTTGTTATTCTTAGAGAGACTTCAAAAACTATAGGAAGGCACTTTCATCTCCAGGCAACTTGCATAATGCTTTTATTATTATCAACAACGAAAAGATCCCTGAGGACCTTTGGAAATATAATAGCCCCGCTCGTGATACCTTTTGAGTTTGGGCATACAATGCCAACTGGGAGCTCTCGACAGTTGTTATTGTGTCGAGCGGAGACGAGTACCGAGGTCATGTCAAGGCGCCAATCTACAGCCTAGATGCGTGGTTCTACACCGCGCGTTACGAAGGCGTCAGTCTGAAGGACATGTGGCTCAAAGCACAGACTCATCGCTCAAAGATGTGGATCTGCCGCTCGAAACCGATGGAAAACTGGCACCACGAGTCTTCCATCTGATTTAGGCTCCGGTCGTAATCTGAGATCCTATTGCTATTCAACGAAAATAACAACTCTCAATGTCGTTACAAGGCTTCTTGGTGTTATCATTGGGGGCGGGGCGGAGGGATTAGTGGGGGAAGATTATTCTACATGTTCCCGTGCGTAACTTGGCAGAGCCAGGAAACGCTGTGTGTGCTGTAGCGCTGTCGAGAACATTGTTTTTCACCGTCATCGCCTTCATTTCCATAAACGCCATCACATGCATGGTTGTAATCCTCGGTTTCGGCTCCCAGGCAACCCTCGTCACTCCCGACGATGCCATTGTCTCCTTCATCTCTGTCAAAGGAGCCAGCCCTGTATCCTCTGGTTTTTTCCGCAGGGCGAAGCATGGAACAGAACAAAAAAGATGACGATGAAGAAGAAGACGACGACGACGACTAGAACAAAGGTAGAAAGAGACAACACCGCGTATGAAGTCCTCGGGCCCCGTCAATGGGTCTCTCGGCTTCGTCGAAGTGGCTCAGCTGTGCCCCGGAAGATTTGGCGGGTCACGTAAAGCGTCCTGTTGCCGTAGCCGCAACCGGCTTTTTGCTCTAAATGGCAGTGTATTGCTGGGGTTTCGCTGTGTCCTTCCCCGATCATCATTTACAAGACGTGTTGTCGTATCGTAGACTTACAGGCTTGCAGGCGATGGATGAACATCAACTCTTCTGAACCAAGCAGTGCACTATAGAGCATCAAATCTCGCGCTTCGCTCATTTCGTCTGTCATTGTTGCCAAAATCCTCAGGTCTACTTGTCTTTTCGGTACTTTCTCTACAACTCGCTCATCACCCGTCTCGAGATGAGCCGTGATTGGGCCATGTGTTCTGTCAAGTTCTGTCCGCTTCGCGTCACCAGACCGAAGTAAGTTCCCTGAAATACCTATCGACCTGCTCGTCCTCATGGTCCTGGTCTTCTTGTTCTCCCCGCCGTTGCTGCCTACTTCTGTCGTCTTCTCCAACCGCGTCGTCAGTGGATACCTTGGATAATTCGGATCTCTCAAGCAATACTCCCACTATTCTCTGTCCAGAAGGCTGCCCGTTTCGTAGGGGAAATCAGATTGCGACATACCGAATTCAGTTGCCGTAACGGTACAGTATTGCTCTGATCGTAACCAGCATCATACTGCACTATTTGCTCTCGAACGCTCCCTTCATCGTTGTAGCCCAAGGCTGTAAGCAAATGTTCCTCCTGACAGTGAACCTGGCAATAGAGATTGTCTCGTTTTAGCCTGTTATCAAGTGGATATCAAGTAGACCTGGGGATGGGCGACTCAACCGATTTGATAAGCCTACCCGACGATGCCGTAGTTGGCATCGGGACGTCCCCCTTGCCAGGAATGGTCCTCGCAATAGTCGGGCGGTTCATACTTCTCGACCCTTCATTTTATTGCGAAAAGAGTTGCCCGGATACATGCCGATTGTTGGGTCCAATGCTTTGACGATCTCAGCTGCGTGCCAAGTGTCGCCACTAACCAAAATTCCCGCGGGCACCGATGGCTATGAATCTTCGAGAGCTACTGAGCTCGAAGAATTGACCGCAGATTCCGGATCGACGGAGTATCTGAGAATATATAAGCCATGGCTTGTTGTTCACCGAAGTGGGCGGAAGTCAAGGTGCCACAAGACTGGCAGCAAGAGGACGATGTGGACGGGCAGGAGCCCGAGAAAGTAGGACATCTCAGCTTTGAAATCGTTCTCGATGACCCAAAACCACCAGGATAGGGTCGCTGGTACATGTAGAAAAGGCCAACAACGACACAAGGCTTCGAAGACTTTCGTTGCATGATGAACCATCCTTGTAACGCGAAGAAGTTCACACCCGGGTTTTGGAATCATCCGTGATTGTCTAGCCACTCGCGTGGTAACAATTTCTCGCACCAGGATCTCCATCCAGTGTTGCCAGAATTGGGCAGAAAGCCGTGACGGGCTAGGCCTCGGGGGCGAAGGCTGCAAAAATGCCTCGTCCTCGGCCAAGGTATGGGTACGACGAACCTCCTGTTAGCTGACGCGGACCAGAATTGGGGAGTCGTGAATTGAGCTCGATGTAGACTAGATAGTCGTGCCTTTTCTTTTCAATATCGAGCGCATGGATCGGCAAGAAATCCGGTTGTCCGATCAGCTTGCGATTCCTGTGTTCCAACGAACCCCTGCCTCATACCACCTTGCTTTATTCAAACTCCGAGTTGGATTACGGGAACCGTGAGATATGTGGTATTTTCTATGATCCCGGAATCCAATTGACCGTTTGGGAGGTGTCGCCGAGCTGGCGAGGCAGGGCAGCGGCGCGGCAGACGGGATGAAGGATTCACATGGGAAATGGAGGCTCTTTTGGCGCCTTGGCGATGATGAAGCTGGACCGGAATACATTAAACAGGACCCCTGGGGCGTGGGATCGATAGGATCATATACGTGACGAGCGTCCAACGACCAAGGAGCGACAATGGCGAATATATCTATGCTGAATGGACCAGTCCCGCGAGATATTGATGGATTTGATGCGGGCAATTTCTCCGCTGGCGGGGCGTTTGCCCACTCGGTACGTCTTCCGGTCTTTCCTACGACACATGTGGATTATGCTAGGATATATTTAGAGGTGCATATGAACCGGGCATGGCGAATCTTGCGGCGTGGGACGGAGACGAGTATTGTTTGAATCACACTTCCCACACTGCCTTCAGTTCCATTGTCTCCTTTGTCCTCGCTGGCGCCGTCGGCCCCTTCGTTCCCTCCGTTGACCCTCTTGAATACTAGAATAACAGAAGAACGAAGGATGGTGAGGATGAGTAAAATGAAGCAGAACAGACACCCACATGCGTTGGATCAGGCAGCTTTTGTCAGTCGTGTGGTTGGTCGGACGAAGGTAAGATCTGAGGACCTTGATGGCCCGGCCCGCCTCTTCGCGTCTGGGCTAACCCGGAGCTGACATGGGTCCCAACCACCACCAAATTGGGGCCTGGGGGAAAGCGAGGATCATTGGAATGTTTATCCTTGGGTGATGAATCGCTAGCAAACAGGGCACTTTTGCATCTGCCAAGTTGAGAGGCAAGGAACCCCGAAGGAGGGGTGGGGAGGGTTAGGACGTTGTGATGTCTCTAAACCGACTTGTTTAGAGTCTTGGCAACATGAGCTGAATTCGGGACAGACAGCCAGTCGTACCCATGAATGGATCAATCAGCTTCCGCACTTGCATTTTCTCTTGCCAAGATGTGCTAGGACTTGCCCTCTTGTTTTTTCCGTCCCTGGGCGGTTCCCTTGGCGGGATTGTGTATTCGATTGGGCTGGAAAATTCCACCACGCATATAAACGTCACTTCACCTCGACCACAACCTCTTACCACCCCTCCTTTACCTCCAAGCTCCATTCGGCATTCACTCGTTGGTTTTCGATAATTGCTATCTCAGTTCAAACCGAAGCTATCCCGGAATCCCCCGACCTCCACCGAAAACATCACCACCATGAAGACCTCTCAGATCCTTGCCATCTTCGGCTTCACCACCCTCGCGATGGCCCAGAGCGAGAGTGTCGCTCCCTCTCCCACTGAGAGCTTCGGCTGCGAGCCGCACGGTGACCACTGGTAAGAGTAGTTCATCTCTCGAACCTGTTGTTCGGGCTTGCTTCACGCTTGGATAATGGGCTCTGGAGAAATGGAATATGTTCCCAATATCTGACTTTTCCTTCGAGGCACTGCGAGGGCGCTCGCGCCACTACTGAGGCTGTTGCTTCTGGAACTACACTGAGCACTGCTGTTGCCGTTACTACCACCGCCACTGTCACCGATGACCACGACCATGACGACGACCACGATCACTCCGCCGGCACCGCCAGCCTTGCTCCCTCTCCCACAGAAAGCACCGGCTGCCTTCCCCACGGGGACCATTGGTAATATTTTGAACCAATTTTGTGTGTTGCTCCGAACTTAGTCTGACTGTTGCAAAAGGCACTGCGAAGGCCCAGCCACCGCTGTCTCCGGCTCGGCCACCACCACTGTCGCGGTCACCACTACCGCGGCTGCCACCACAGGCGCCGCTGCCACGACTGCCAACGGCACCGCTGCCACCACCTCTGCCGTCCCTGCCGGTGCTGCCCGCGCTGGCTTCGGCGCTGCTGCCATCGCTGCCGCCCTTATGGCCCTCTAAGCAGGCCAGGGGGTGAGATGCGCCGAGCAGACGCAGCATGTACCTTACGACGGAAAACACCACGGATATACGGACTCTGATTCATGAACATGACTTGGGAGGGAAACTTTTGGCATGGCAAACCGGGATATCAAAATGGGATACACACCTATGATTCTGTTGCCGCCCTTGGCGTTTACCTCTTTTCTTTTTCACCCCAAAGAGGGGAGATGGATAATTATTGTAGCATCAAAACAAAATTCACATGCCATCGAAACAAATTTGCCAGTATGACAAGGTGAGTTTTGTGTGAATTGTAGTCTTTGTAACTTGGGCGACGTTAATAGTCGGAAGATCCTTTCCGAGCTATTGCAGATTATGTTAATTCTGCTTGTACATTCACGGGTAGAAAAAACATAATGTTTTCAAGGCTATGGAACAGCAGTCGTTCTTGTCATTCTTTGCTTTTGAGTGATTGAGTAAACATTCGTTTCAATTGCCCTGAATCAGACTAAAATCCTGCCTTGTCATTGCCTCATCATCGTCTAATATCTCATGCAATAACCTTGACATTAAACAGACTGCATCACAGAAACGCAAGCACAGACACAAACGGAGACCCGGCAGCGTGGTTTAACTCTAGAAAGCGGGAAGTCAAAAAATGCGACCATGCGTGGTTCGAACCGCTCACACATACTCAGCCCTTCTCGTTGTACATCGCAGCCGGGGGATTCCAGCCGTTGATCTTTGCAGGTGTACCTGCCTAACGATTTTCAGGGTATCGAGGCGCCTTCAAGTTGATACTTTCACAGGTATGGGATAAGAACTCGGAGGGACTGTGGAACAAGCGAAAGAGTGCCCGTCTCACCCAAAACTCATGCACACCACTTGAGACTCCCCTACCAACATTCCACTCGCCGCGTGGGGGGAAAATGTCTCACTTCATCAGCCAGCGCTCACTCAAGAAGGTCTAGGGTGTCACGCAGGACTTTCGCCTCTCAGATGCAAAGGCGAACACAAAAGTGCCCGGCGTCGGCGTTGGTGATCCTACGAGGTTGGATAGTCGGCTCGAGGGGATTTTCAGTCATCTTGGCGTCGGCTCTCCGCGAAAAGTGAGCTGAGAATCGATGCCACTCGAGGGCCAAGTTGTCCCCATTTGTTTCGATATTGTGACCGTTGGTCGGCTACTGTGGTTTATAGAGGCTTGGCATGCAGCGACCGCCACATACGAGCCATCAAGGTTGGCGGGGTTAAGGATGTCCAGCAGAGACTGAGAGGACCGACAAGAGAAGACGAGCAAACGTCGAGTGAGAGAGGGAGAGGGAGAGAAAGTGAGACTGACAGTGATGCGGATGCGGTCAAAGTAGGCCATCAAGGTTCTTAGTTTAAGGTGCATGTGGGTAGTACGTACTCCCGGCCGAAGGGGCATGTGGATCCGACGGCGCCGCACCCCGGCTGGTCTGTGCCCAATCAGGCCGATCGGGAGCAAGACACATCGTGACTTCCTGCCTTAGCTCAGCAACGAACTTCCCACCACCTGCTCTCGCCCCCATGACTGACCATCCGGGTTCTCAGCCTTGGCAACGGGTCCCTCAGCCTTGGCAAACCGTCTGCGTCGTGTTATGCTTCTTTGGTTTTGGCTTCTTTGCATCTTTGCTTCGCTGTTTCCCGCTTTTTCACACCCGCAATGCCCGCAATGAGCGTCGTCCTGGCAAAACCTCGCCTTTGATTACCGCGTTTCCACGTTTCCTTGCGTTAGCCAGTCATTCCACACTGCGCCATGTTCATGGATCTAGCTTCGCGTGTGGGCTGAACAGGCCGCTCCCCCCCCAAACCGACCCGGCCGCCATTAGGGCGCTCCTCGTGTCCAAGGCCGGTCCATATGGATATTCGGACAAGAAAAGCAGACAGGGTCAGCCGCCGCGGCCGAGGGCCAAGACGATGGGCGAAAGACAAGCCTCAGCCGTGGAGACGGCAAAAGGACCTAGCAAGCATCGCTCGGAGACACTACCACGTTGCGTAAGAGGAAAATTTTGAGAGATCGCTGCAGAGACGAGGGTGAGGCCGAAAAAGAAGGAAACATCGGACAAAAGATGGCATATTCACGCAGAAATTGACATGGCATTTGGCAGGGGTCCAGTCCGCCGCACCTAGTCGTCGTCGTCTTTCTTCGCCGCACCCGTCGATTTTTTCGCTGAACATCCGACCTCCATCGTTCATCGTCCAATCCTTCACCCCCTCCCCAGCATCTTATCTCTCTCGAGAAGTTCTCCCGCTGCAAAGGGCTTCTCTACTCCTCTTCGAGCCGCTAGCCCTCCATCCCATTCCACCAGGTCTCCCCTTCGGTCAGGTTTGCCGGCTCGGCGACTTCACTTCTCTCAAGGTGCTCACTCTCACTACCGCTCTGGAACGGTTCAACCTCACCCAGGCCGCCTCGTTTCCCGAAATCTATCCCATAAAGCACCCAGCTGAGCACCTTCCGATAAGCGCGATCCGTGAACGTCTGCAGCAGCATCCTACCTTGGACAACGCCCAGCGCAACCCAGCCCTGTCAATTCATCTTACGACAGACAAGGCCCTAGTTTGCTTCCTGTCAGACGCAACCCCGACGACGCTATCCAGAGATCAGACATCGCAATGGCCAGGTTCACGGCCGCTGTCGCCTTCGCGGCTCTTTTGAGCACTGCATCCGCTTCTCTCGTCGCACGGCAGACGGCTGCCAGCACGACCGCGGCTGCCGGGTCCGATCCCACCGCCATCTCGCAGTGTTCCGTGTCCTCATCTACCCAGTGAGTACATTGAAGAGAACCTTCATTTCCCATGCATCCCTCGACATATATATCATCGTCGAACAATCACTCACATTGATCCCAGGATCTGCAAGGCTGGAACCACCGAGTTCAGAGTCGTGTCTACTCCTACCGGCACTCTACCCAGCTCCTACACAGGATGCCACAAGCATGCCACCGACACGTAAGCTCTCTCGCCATTGTTTTGGCAATCACTTCTCTCATTCTCTATCTTAGATATTGCTTCTTCGGCGACGGAGAGGTGCAAATTCAGCCTGCCGGTGCTCCGGCTGCCACCGCCGCCTCGACGACCGCTGCCGCCGCTGTCACTGGCGCTCCCACCGCCGTGTCTGACTGCCATCTCCATGGAGTCACCGTGTAAGTGCTTCCGCATCGCGGTCCCGAGGATCACTGTTAACAGAGCTATCCAGCTTCTGCATGTGGGGTACTACAGAGTACCAGGTCATGACGACGCCCACCAACACCGCCGCCTCAGCCATCCCTACCGCCTTCACCGACTGCCATGCCCACGGAACCGACACTTACTGCATTGCACCCAACGGGGACGATGTCGAGATCGTGGCCGAGGCGTCGAGGAGCCCCAAGGCGAGAACTGCCACTTCCATGCTGGTGTAGAGCACTGTGTCGGTGCGGGCGAGAGCGAGAGCGGCGGTACCCGAAGCTGTGAGAAGGTAGACCGAGACTACAACATCCCCCTCCGTGTTGGCCTCATCTTCGTCATCCTCGTCACCAGTGCTTTCGGCGTCTACTTCCCCATCTTCATGATTAAGTGGATGCCCACCAAGACGCACACCATCTTCCTCATCCTCAAGCAGTTTGGCACCGGTATCATCATTTCCACCGCCTTTGTCCATCTATACACCCATGCCCAGCTCATGTTTGGCAACGAGTGCTTGGGCGTGCTCGGGTACGAGGGGACGACCTCGGCCATTGTCATGGCGGGTATCTTCTTGTCCTTCTTGGTCGAGTATATTGGAAAGCGCATGGTTATGAGGAAGATGGCTAGGAACCCGGGTGCCATGACCCGTTTCTCTCCCGAGACCGTTTCTGTCTTGGTTCTTGAATGCGGTATCATCTTCCATTCCATCCGTACGTCACCCCTGCATGCAAAAGCCCCTGACACAGCCTGCTAACAACGGAACACACAGTGATCGGAATCACTCTCGTCGTGGCTGGTGACACTTTCTTCATCACCCTCTTCGTCGTCATCCTCTTCCACCAAATGTTTGAGGGAATCGCCTTGGGAACCCGCATCGCACAGCTGGGCCAGGTATCCCAGGTCGAGAAGGCCGCGAGCCCCACCACTGCCGTCGAAGTGGAGCAGACCTCCTCCGCCCCCAACAGTCTCAACTCCCTCAAGGCGCCCAACTTCTCCCTCGTCAAGAAGGTTCTCATCGCCACCCCCTTCGCCCTTGTTACCCCCATCGGTATGGCCATCGGCATCGGCGTTCTGCAGCATTTCAACGGAAACGACCGTGAAACGATCATCGCCATTGGAACCCTCGACGCGCTGTCTGCTGGTATACTCGTCTGGGTTGGTGTCGTGGAGATGTGGGCCGAGGATTGGATGCACGGCGACGCCGAACTCCTTCACACCAGTCCCCTCGTCACTTTCCTCGCTGGTCTCGGCCTCATTTCCGGCATGATTATTATGAGTGTGCTCGGCAAGTGGGCCTAGGCCGGTCCCAGGAAATCAAGGAGGGTGAAGACTGTGAGTTGATAATGAACAAAGATGTTGCGGTGCTATTATGCTGCGGCGTGTCTATAATGTGCAAATGGGAAAAAGTTTGAAATGATTGGGTCGGTCCTTGTCTAGATAGATATTATACCCTAAACGAGTGTAATGACGATTTGCTTCTCAACATCGCTTCCTAGAAACTTGAATATCTCTCCGTGCATAACACCTTGGAGGTAGACTTCACCGATGAGTAGGTGGTTCTCGGCTTCAGACGCTGGCCGCAAGATGTGGAACATGTTGGCGCCAGGGATGAGCCAAATAGTGTCTCCCTCCACGGCCTCGGCTGCGACGAGTCCGACGAATCCGCGTGAGGTGCGAGCCAAACGACGGCGATTTAGACGTGCAGCCATGCCCGTGTTCTGGTGCCAGTCTGCCTGCCTCAGGATTTCAACCTCGCCACAGCCGGCTTCCATGGTCTCTTCAGACTCTACAGAGCCCACTTTGTCCTTCGTCGCCGGGATCTCGGACGTGGGATCGATCCCGCCAACGCGCGGAAGGCTTCGATCACTGTATAATCGGCTGCCGCATACTTCTCGCCGGGATTCTTCAGCTTGTAGCTCGGATACCTCTTCGTCCGCGGCACCATATTCGTATCGAACGCCTCCCAGAGCTCGGTCACAGCGTCTACCTGAATAGCCCTGACCTGCAACATGTCCTCGCCCAGTATCTTCCACGAGCTTTGGCCCTTGGTTGCAAGTCCCCGACTAGCACATAATATTTGCTCCCCCGTCGTCTTTTGTCTCGAAAGAATCTTCCTTGGGAGAACACGCCAATCGGGCACCCACGACGGCAGATCTGATGAGGCAGCGTAACGGCAGATTTCGAGATTGCTCAAGGGCCAGTACACTTCGTCTTCGAGAATGCATTTCGCGACGGAGGTGTAGAGTTGGCGGACCGTGAAAGTGTAGTCTACAGGGACCAGGGGTTTTTGTGTTGGGCTCGGATATTTGACGAGGTTCAGGGGCGCATAGATGCGGTCTCTGGGGTCTGTTGCCTGGAGTTCGCGGAAGCGGAGGAGGAGGTTAATGAACTGGAAGCGGCGGGCCATGACGACTTTCTCGCTTCTCTGTTTAGAGTCTTCGGCACAGCCTTCTCCGTCGTTACCATTGTGCTCACTCTCACTTTCGCTTCCCGCCGGAGAGTCGGCGCCGTGCTTCATTGCCGCTGCGCGTGAATAGCTCATCTTGAGATCATTTCTGACTTTCCTTACCCTCCACAGTGTGGCATCGACAAACGACGCATCCAAGCCCTTCTTCCGCAATGTTTCCCTCAGCCGGTCCAAGGCCTGGATGTAAAGCATCACCGCAGGGAAGAAGGCGCTGCGGTCCATCCACACGGTACCGGACATAAATACGCCGAAATCTGTGGGGGCGGTGTACTCTTGCACCGTCCAGACCCGGTTCCAGTAGTTGGACTGGAAAATCCCGACGGCCTCTCTGATGGTTTTGTAATCTTTAATGTGATGGGGAAGGATCGTTACAGGCCCTGGGGTTCGAGATTGGAGGTGCGAGAGGGCGTGGTCGCCCAGATCGCGGAGGTAGGACAACCCAGCTTCCATACCTGGACCGAGCCAGGTCAGAACGAGATTTGACGAGATGTATATCCCGCTCATGCGGGAGACCTGGTGACTCCGCTCTGCGAGGTCCCGCTGGTTGATTGACACGGCGTCGATCCATAGGGAAATTACTTTGGACGACGAGGGCTTGAGGAACAACCGAATGTGGTGGAGGGCAGAATAGAGGTTCTTGGTTGCCTGAAAGATGTGGTTGTCAACATGGATCGGTATCGTCTGCGAAGCATCGCCCCAGACGTAGGAGAGGGCTGTATACTCTGCCGAGGCCGCTGGGGCGATCTCGGTGGTCAGGGTTATCGGGGAAGAGGGTAGTCCCGGGTGGAGGTTGACGAGGCGGATTTCGTCATCTTCGAGAGATTTGTACGGGACTGGGATATTTTGAGGGGATGGCCTGTGGTTGAAAAGGTCGCGAACACCCGATGGTCTCTTGGGTTTAACTATCACCGGTAAGGGGCGAGTGTCCGGGCCAAAGGTTGGGGTAAACATTTGGCGTGTTTTTTCAGTTCGACTGCTCTGTAGCAAGTGAATACAAACAACAGTAGTTTGGTTCGTATGCGGCGTCAAGAAGTCTTTGTCCAAGTGTCCTGAATTCCAGACTGAGCAATAAGCAACAGAGGGGCTGTTAAGTTGAGGGTCGACGTAGAGTTTGCAACGATGAGACAAACATTCAACATGCAGGTGTCCGCTTGTCTTCTTGCTTATAAAAGCTCGAAATAGCAAAGTGGTTCTGTGGAAATAAGATAAAGATGAATATATATGAGGCTTTTGGAGATGTGTTATTGCCCAACCAGGCAGCAGCGTTGGTAGTTGATCTTTGATTGCGGGGAGGCTGTGGCTGTGGCATTTATGGCTAGTGTGGCGTGCACCCTCGTACCTGTTCATCTCTCTTGCCAAATGTAGTTCCTGCCTCGACGCTCACGTCAGCTGCGTGCGGTCAGCTTCCTTGTTCTTCCAACTCCTACGGGAATTTTGCTATTACGCTCCCCTATGATGCAATCGCAAGCGGAAGCGGAGCTCTCTGAAATGGATTATGCCCACAGCCGACAACAATGACGCCAGATTCGAGCAGCATCAGGAACCTTGGCGGATCTCACGCGTCACTAGATGTTAAACCATCATGAGGTCCTGACGCATCCCGACATTCGTGTAGATGCTGACCGTTGGAGAGAGGTCGGGGCGCGCTTCTGGTCAAGGCCCTCACGCTACAATGAAGATTTCCACCCGCCCTCTGCCTCAAAGATTTCACCGACGGCCTTCGAAACCGTCAGGAGATGGCGGTCGTGGTACCGCGGAGCAACCAGCGAGACACCGACAGGCATTTCGTTAGGTCCTCTGAAGCCCGGAATGTTGACGACAGGAACATGAAGGGCCTGTGAATATGTCAGCAAAATGTCGGAATGCCTCGAGACGTTCAACCTACAGTCCAGAGGCCATTGAAGGCCGCACTTCCGGTGCTAGCGATGCCCTCCGGCGCCTCGTCAACAACGCTGGGCACGAGCACAGCATCATACTGCCCCAGCATCTTGTCAACCTTCGGGCGCGCAATCGCAATGTTATCGAAAGCTTCCAGCTGTTCAGCTCTGGTGATCTTTTTTGAATTCTCCACGTGGGAGATCAGGAATTCGTGAAGCTGGTCCTTGGCTACTCGGTAGTCTGGAAGGAACGCCGGTCTCCCGTCGCTATGCAGCACCGTTCCATGCCACTCGGGCAGACCTTCAAGGTCAGAGTCAAACTCGATCTCTTCGACTTCGGCTCCGTGCGACTTCAGCAACTCAGTCGCTTTCGCCATGGCCGCCTGCGTACCAGGCCCAGCTTGTGGCCACACCATGGTCTTTAAGAGAGCGAACTTGGCACCCTTGACAGAAAACTCGCTCTTCGGAGGCTCGTCATCCTTCAGCTCGAAAGCATCGGCCATCAGCTGCAGGTCCTCGACGCTGCGGGCAAAGAAGCCAAGCGTATCCAAAATCAAAGAGTAGATCTTCTGGCCCTCCCGGCTGATCGAGTTCCAAGTCGGCTTGAGGGCGTAGATGCCGTTGAAAGACCCGGGACGAATCGTGCTTCCGCCTGTTTGGGTGCCCAAGGCGATCGGGGCCTGGAAATCCGCGACGGCGGCGCCTGAGCCAGAGGAAGAGCCGCCAGGTGTCCGGTTCGTGCCATGCGGGTTGACCGTCTTCGGACCTTGGACTGTCGCAGCGAACTCGGTTGTCGTTGTCTTGCCTGCCAGGGGTTAGAGTGTTTCCGTCGTCCAATCAGAGCATCGACCTACCGAGGAGCAAGGCGCCGGCTTGCCGCAGAACAATGATGGACCCAGCGTCGATCTTTGGTGCGTCTCTTGCATATATCGGCGATCCGTGCTGTGTGGGCATATCTACAAGTTGTCAGTGGCACGTCGCCGCCAGCTCGAGGAACCCACTAACCCTTGGTGAAGATGACGTCTTTGACGGCAATCGCAACGCCGTGCAGAGGACCGCGCTTCTCTGGCGGGATCGCATCAAGCTCCTTCGCTCGTGCGATGACGAGGTCCGGGCTGAGATATTCCCACGCTTTGACGACGGGGTCTCGCTTTTCGATATGAGAAAGGAGCGAACGTGCATATTCCTCGACGGTCAACTCGCCTGCTCGAATCTTGGCCGACGCCTGGGTTGCCGTCAGCCTGTACGGTTCAGTTGTCATTGCGAATGGTTTCGATCGTCAAAATAACAGTAGGAGCTTGGAAACAAAGCTGCGACTTCGGCCCGGAATGCTGGGGCAACGCCAACGAAGGTCGGATATTGGACGCGAGGTACAACGGGAATAAGAGACAGAGTGCTTCGATGTGTGTGCACCCTTTCCGAAATATGTCTGAATTCGGCAACGAGCAACTGGATTGAATACGACGTTGTGCAATACGGACAATGATCAGGAGGGATTCAATGGAGAACTTCGGCTATATTAAGAGGCGAAGTCGGCGCCTCCAACGGGCATCGGGTGCATTGGAGATACTCCAACGACCCCGCAGGCCGTTATCGTCCGTCTGTGACCCACCGACCTGTTGGTTTCCCCGCAGTCAACCACCTTCGTCTTGAAGGGCAGCGATCACGACACGTCGGAAACATTTCGCCGAATGACATGGGCCCGACTGTGTAGAACATCAGACTCGAGGGAGATGATAAGCCGAAGGGGATCCACTGACTTACGCAACGGATTGCCTCTATTGGCGCCAACGGACATGTCCTCCAACCTCAACGATATTGCCACTCCAGAGACCCTGAAAGGCCACGTGAACCGCAGCGGCAGAAGCTCACTTGTACGCGATGGCTTCAAGGACACTGGAGTCGACGAGATGGTTTCAGACAGGACTGATACTTATATTGCTCAGCTTGTGATAACCGATGGGTTAAGCCGTCTAGAACGACCCAGACCGGACCAGTGTCTCATTTCCTACGAAACCACTTTCAAGCCTCCAATTTCCGTGACTTCTCTCCCAAATGTAACTCCTCGCCTTCTGTGATCCGCGGAGATGGTGGCGCGTAGATCTCCCCCTCTCCCTCGCCCTCGAAGAAACCGTCACGTCCTTCCTTCGCCAGCCATTCGTATTCCATCGGTGCGGTCTCGAACCCGGGTGGATACACCTTGACCTTGAAGAACTGGATGAGAACAACATATATGATGGCAGATGAACAGAACGTCAAGACCCAGCCCATCATGTACATGTACTTGGCGGGTTGGCTAACAATCTGAGGTTGATACTGTCCGATGAGACCGGGCAAGCCCATGACTGTGCCCCCGATCCAGGCAACGACGCCGACCCAGTTTATTCCCGACTTGAACCAGTACAGGCCGTTTTTTGAGCCGTCGTACAACGAAGGCACATGGATATTGCCCTTGCGGGCCACGATGTAGTCGAAAATGATGATCTGCGAAAGTCAGTACTTGCCCCAGAAGCAAGGAATCAGAAATCTTACTGCGCAAAGAGGAGCCATGAAGATATTGTAGCTTCCCAGGAACGACAAGAAGGCAGAAGCGTTTGCGATCAGCTTCCACGGCAGCACGACGACGCCGAGTATGGCGCAAACGATTTGCCCTCTGCGGATTGTCAAGTACTTTGGAAAAAGACCAGTCATATCCGCGCCAAAGGGGAGCGAGTTTGCACCAAAGTTCGTCGCTAACACGCTGAGGATAAAGCTGAGAGAAACGAAGAAGACACCGGCACGGGCTGCAGGAGTCCAATAATGGTCAAGGATGGCGTCCAACAAGTCCCAGAGGTTCCAGTAGGCCTTACCCCACGCACCCTGCAAAGAAGTGGTCGACGCGAGCCCGAGGAAAAAAACGAGAATCTTGGCGAAGAAGACGCAGGCCCCCTGGAGCCAGCCAGCATCCCGAGGCTTTTTGCAGTACCGAGCGAGGTCAGGCTGGTTGACCAGCATGGGCGACAGAGATCCCATGATGACGTTGATACCGCTCATCACCGCCCACCCCACCGGCGTCTTCGCGGCGGCTGTTGCTCCGGCCGCAGATGCCGCGTTGATGTTCGAGATGCCTGTGCCGTGGGCCATACACCACCCGAACAATCCGAAGCATGCGAAAGGCATGATAAAGCCCTTGACGGTGAAGATATAGTGAATGTGGGTTGGGTGCACCCAAGTCTGTAGAAGACGTGAGCTCGCAAGCTGTGTTTCGGAAATCGGAGTCTACTCACAAAAGGGAACTCAATAAGCCAGAGGAGGAAGAAGGCTAAGAGTTGCTTCGACGTAACATCGGCACCGGCAGGAAGCGCATTGGCCCAGTTGTGCCAACTGTTCCCAAAAACGCAACGGAAACATACGGACAGCAGGTTTGCGCCGTAATACGTCTGGATTCCGTACCAGATGATACAAACGATTGCTCGAATGAAGACGAAAAAGTATGAGCCGTACATCCCCATCACCGACCGCGCGAGGACCGGACTTGGACAAGTGTTAGCGGTTGTTTCCATTAAACTTGTTTCGAAGTGTTTGACGTACTACCCAAGATGGTACATGACTCCAGGTCGCGCCATACCAGTCACAATAATGGCGGAGATGAGTGAGCCGAGGACACATGAGACCAACGCTTGTTGCCAGGTCTTCTGTCGTCAGCGCGAGTTTCGAAGGGTTGTTTTGAAAACGTACCAAGCCCACTGCAACCAGCGAAGACGCAACGTTCCACCCAGTTGTTCCAAACATGTTGGAAAACCAATACAGAGGCAAATTGTACCACGTCCATGTTCTCTGCTCCGGCGGTGTTGGTTCAAGATCTTTGTTAGACCATCTGGAGTCGCCAATTCGAGTGTGTCCCTCTGGCGCCTCGGATGCTTTGACCCATGCCATAAAGGCTTCCTTGGATTGGAACGGAGCCGCCATTTCGGCCTTGGTGGGCATGCGAATACGCGCCATGTTTCTGTCAAGCCTACGTGTTAATGATGCTGGAAACAAGCGAAAGTCTCGCTCAACAACTCGATCGAAACTGGCAACATTTCTCTTCTTCCATCTTTATGGCTGACCGTCACCATCTTTCATATGAAATCTCTCCATTTTAGTGACAGCCTCGTTGCAACCCTATTCTTGTCTCTTCACACGTGTCGGCGTCTTTCCAACCGATAGTGCCCCGTCGCCAGGCGAACCGTTGGACCTGCAACGGGTCGATAAGGATGTCATGGCACATGCGGAGCGGTGCTTGGCGCGTTGGTGCTGGCCGGGGGGCTGGTTTCGCTGCCCCACCGAGATAAGACGACGTCCGGTCTTTGGTCTTATCTGTGATGGACGTCCGATTGTCCCAAGTAGGCAACGATTACGCCGTCGGTAAGAAACTACCGATATTGACGTATGCCCTGAGATCGGGAGGATGTCTGTGGGAAACGGTAACAGAAGAAAGCTGCTTTACTCTCTCTGCCAACGAGACCAAGACTCAACACAGCAGGAAAAGTACTAGTCGAGACGAAGGGATATGCTGTCGACTAAAGACAGGACTGTCTCGAGAAGACACTAGTGCCTCACATAACCTTAGATTTGGGTCAACATCCGAACTCAGGATTCCATATCCAAGGCATCGTTCGCTATCTGCGGGGTCTGGCTTGAATTCTTCCATCTCCACAACCACACGTCCATCTGGGCTTCATGCAGGCCGGTTGCGCTGTTGTGGAAGCCCCCTGCCGGTGCCGTTTTCGCCCCCATGAACTTGATCGGCTCGAATTTTGCCTGCTTCACCTTCCATCCTTCACCAACAAGCGTCTTGACTCAAAACCGCCGCTCCGATGACTGTGCAGTTTCGGACCGAGAACATGTTTGACGAGGCATCTATGAGCAACCCGGTCGTATCCACATCGGCTTCTCACCCGGAGAGCCCCGTTAGTCCCCGCACTGGCCTGCCGGCCGGAGGTCCTACACCTAACCGCAAATCACGAGTCGCTCTGGCTTGTAAACGTTGCAAGCGGAGAAAGCAGCGGGTACGCATATCTGAGAGGCTTGGGTCGGGTGAATTCTTGATTAACAACGATAGTGCGATGGCGCGCATCCGAGTTGCAAATCATGCGAAAAGGCCAACGCTGCATGCGTTTACGAGCGAGCACTGAGACCCCATTATCCCGGAGGGAAGTCGTTGTAAGTCGACTCGATTTTGCGTGACACCCACTTTCCTTACACCTCAGGTCAGGTATATCAATGCTCTCGAGGAAAGAATTGCGTTTCTCGAAGCACAGATGCCCGACTATGCCGAGGATCACTTCGCCCCATCTTCCATTACTACACCGCCAGCGCCAGAGGCGAAAGTCATTCGGCGAGAGTCACGAGATTCACACTCCGAAGATGAGCCTTCCTCCTTGGTCGATGATGTTGCATACTTGTCACTATGCGCTTCAGGCACCACGGACACGGCGCCAGAGCCGTTCTACCTCGGGTCCAGCTCAGGCGCTACTATTGCGCGTATGATTCAGTCTTCTATATTCCATGGAGCCGGCGGAAGGGCCATAAGCGAGGCTATGGCAGCGACGCAAACCGGTGTGCTGAACTCGTCGCAGTCACAGCCTCGAACCGCAGCTTCGGTATCGTCACATCCCGATGAGCCGATGTCGGAGTTTCCGTATCCTTCACAGGCGAAGATGCTGTTCGATGTTTTCTTCGATCGTCTCCACACTCGATGGCCTATCCTGGACCGCAAGCTGTACACGTCGCTCTTCGAGCGGCAGTATGACCAAGGGGCGCTTTCCATCCAACACAGAAGCATCATGCACCTGGTTTATGCCATCTCTGCGAGGTTCTTGCAGCTGATGAGGAAGGCTTGTGACGTGAATCCTCAGGTAAGATGAACCGGGGCTGAGAGTTCGAACCGGACAATCTAACACACGCAGCAACACCTAATGGCAGCCATTGAGCCAATGGACTACATCCTTGAGCAGCATAACCTTGCCACGGTTCAGTTCCTCCTTCTGTTGGCGGTTCACGGCACACGGAGTCCATACGGTGCCGGAGCCTGGTCACAAGTGCGATACGCCGTGACGCTCTGTATCGAATTGGGTCTACATAGGAAACAAACCACTGTGTCTTCTCACAGTCTCCGAGATATTGAGATCCGGAAAAGAGCTTTCTGGTCGTGTTACTGCCTGGACCGGATGACCAGCGTGGTCCTCGGTCGGACCTTTGCGATTGCGGACAGAGACATCAATGTCGAGGTATGTTCTCTGAAAGGCTGGATCATGAAGTTGCTGTCGTTATGGTTCTGATATAATACCGCAGCTCCCAAGCGACAGCATAGACTTTTGGGATCTGACTGCGCTTGGTATCCCGTCGACTGCCCAGGATCCCGCATGGTCGAACATGGAACCCTTCATCCACATCATCAAGCTACGAAAGATACAATCGAGGATCCATCGGCGTGTATATCGTGTCGATAAGGATGTCTTTGCGACTACTCCAGAAGAAAAGGCCAAGCTTGACGCAAAGATGGCTGCCATCCTAACTGAGCTTGATGATTGGGCAGGAACTATTCCACACCCACCGAAAGACGCAGCAACTATCACTTGGATGTATGATCCTGAGAGCGCCTACCACGACTCGAGAGACTTTTTCAACCTGTGAGTTTGACCGACACAGTGCAAAGTTCCAGGCGTATGCTGAGCAGAAAACCAGTCAGTACCACAAATCAGTGTTGTCGCTCTTCACCGTCCTCCTTCCGAAGCTTAGCACATCTGACACAAGATTTGTCACCACCGCCCGCTCCGCCGCTTGCGTTTGCACAGCATACAAGCGACTGAACCAACAGAAGACGTTGAGCTACACAATGACGGCTCTTCACTCTTGCTTCATAGCGGGGTTGACACTTGTGTATTGTCTCTGGAGAGACCGGTCCCTCTTCTCGTACGACACGTTGGAAGCGACCCGGGCATGCTCTCAATCGCTCACCATATTTGGCGAGAAGTGGCCCGGTGCCGCCAAGTATCGCGACATCTTTGACGCGTTGTCAGGGAGCTTGTTCAAAACCATCGTCAACAAGCTGTCGGAGCCGAGTGTAGGGCCGAAGCCACTCAAGGTCAACTTCGCAGCAGACCCGGTAGGCTCTCCCGCAGCTCCCGGGACTTCGTCAGACAGCGGGGTCCGCAGGCGCGAGAGCGGGGCCGAAGAGAAATCCGTTATGGGTAATGCCATATCCGATGCCGTTAAAGAAGCATTCATGGAGGTCGACGAAGAGGCGCCGGGCGGGTGGCAGGGTTGGAGGATGTTCAACGAGATGGTCCAGAGCGAATTTGAACCGGGCCAAGCCCGAACCTCGGATTCTCAACTGAGCGAAACAAGACAACAAGTGAGCAGCTGGGATGGGCTTGGCCAGGGGACTGGGTTTACGCAGGCTTTGGTTAAGGGCGGTACCCTCGATATGATGGATTCGGACTGGATTTTGGCGGTTTGGAGGGGTTGCGTTGACCTGAGTTGTCTCGCTGACAGTACGAGCTGATTAGGTCGAATTAGGCTAGTGTATATGCCAGCTCAAGGCAGACAGCAGAGTCGCCTCGGTGTGCCTCGAGCCTTTCTCGCTGGTTATACGTACTGCAGAGGATTTCCCTTCGTTATCTCCAATTCTCATCAGTAAAATCAACACATCGATACATCAGTACATGACTACGGTATTGTACGACCTGCTGAAGAATGAGTTTACAAAGGTGCGACAAGTGCGTTCCTATCACGACCGAGTTTGCAGTCTCCGTAGAGTTCCAAGACGCTAGAATCGAGCATCATGCCAGTTTTTCTGCTCTCGAGGAGTCTGCGGCTAGAGGCTGCCTTCTCTGTCGATTGCTGCGCCAGTACCTCATTCACCACACCCAGAATGAGCTCGGGACCCGGACGAAAGTGGAAGATATGGACGGTCCAATCGCTATCTGTCGCCCGAGAGGCTTCAAAGCACTCGTTGCGGAGATGGGGCCCATCAGCGCTGCAATATACGACGGAAACTCCAGTCAAGCCGGGTTGGACGGGAGTGAAAGGTTATTGGGCGTGGAACCGATACATCGTGCGTCGAATCGAGTCGCGTCTCGGAATCTTCCCTAAAAACCACCGATACTAACAGAAGCCCAGGGTTCACGTCGCAGAGCCGCGCTCGTGATCTCGAGGAGCTGGCAAGAGGAGTCATCCGCCCCTGGATCGACGGATGCTTCCTCAGCACCGGGCTCTCAGACGAACAACACCGATATTGTATCACGAGGAATGGGGCTTGCACGCTTCCTCGGCGGCGAGACCTCCCTTCACTTCCCACTCGGGTCATCGACGTCGGATCCGACGGGCAAGCGCCGCATCTGCGAGTGCGTCAGCCTTGGGTGCCCCGGAGCGAGTATGAAAGAGATCCCGACTGCGCACAGTACCTCATTCTGAGTTACTGTTGGGGTCGCAGCAACGAACCTGCCAAGACGACGACTGCTAATTTGCAGGAGCGGATGAGGAAGCTGAATGTCGACTCTCTTCCCAAGACGATTCGCGACGCGATCCATCTCACCAGACTACTCGGGGAACGCTATCTGTGGGTAGATGCAGTCTGCATTATTCAGTCTTCCGGCAGCGCAAACAGCGACTGGGACACGGAATCTGCTCGCATGGGCGACTACTACGGAAACGCGCTGTGCACCATCGCGGCCACTGGCGCAGTGGACAGCGCCGACGGCTGCGCTCTCGAGCGTCCTGCCCAGCGATTTCCGGTGACCTCCGTCGCTCTGGGTCCATGGGTCACGGAGGACAAGACCGAGACGCTCTACGTCCATCCCAGCACCCCGCTGTGGTGGAACGCCGTCATCAGCTCCCCTCTGTACGACCGGGGATGGGCGGTCCAAGAACGGGCGTTGTCGCCGAGGATACTGCACTGGACCACGCATGCTCTCTACTGGGAGTGCTCGGGGATCAGGGCCTCGGAGTACCGCCCGGGCGGCCTGGCATACGGGGAGTCTACGGGGGTGCACGAAAACCTCCAGAAGGAGGTTCACATGAACCTCGGGAGCATGATGAGGTTCTCGAGGAGCGAGAACCTCTGCTGGGCCTGGTACCGGCTGATAGAGCGATACAGCCGCACGCGCTTCACCTACACTTCCGACAAGCTGGTGGCGCTATCGGGCGTGGCGAGGAGGTGCAACTTCTACCACCCGGCTCGATACGCCGCGGGCCTCTGGAACGAGAACCTGGTCGAGGGTCTCGCTTGGCACACGTGCTATTACCGGACGGGAGGTCCACAGCGACCGACGAAAACTATTGCTCCTACCTGGTCATGGGCATCTGTCGACGCGGCCGTCAAATTCGTCGTGCTGGGCCTGGCACCTTGGAAATGGCTAGCCACCGTCATCGATGTGAATGCCGTACCATCGGCAACGACACAGCAAAGACGGGACACAATCTCGGACCCTCGTCGAGAACGCTGGAGAACAGGACACATAACTTGGAAACACCGACACCGGTCGCCCCCGATGCAATCATCGTCTTCGGGGCGGGGCGCCGGCGGCATCCAGGAGAACTTTTACGGTTCCCTATCCAGCGGCGTATTGCGAATCGACGGCGTCGTGAGAGACCTCCGCTTCAACGTCGACCCCGAAAGCAGCGATCCCGAGACTCTCTTTTATAGGTCAAGAGGAGAGAGTTCTTTTGGATCCGTAGCTGGCAGCCGGGAAACAGTCCTCCTCGACACCCCATGGGAAGGTGGTCCGCTTTCTGCGCGGACGTTTCGGTGCCTACTTATTGGACGCACCAATGAGTTTAGGTCGAGGATGGCCGGAAGCCATCAGCCAGCCCTATTCGGGTATCTCGTGCTTGAGGCTACGGGAGAAGAGCCAGAGTGTTACCGTCGGATTGGATGGGCTGAAGTGTTGGAAGACGACTGTGATAGTCTGTTGCGAATGGAAAAAAGGACGATACAGATCTGGTAGGCACCTAGTAAATCTGATGCCTTGCCTTGTTTTCCTGGCAGAAAGGGGTGATTAGATTATGGTTAGTCGTGCGTCGCTCTTCAAGTAGCCCTGAATGTGCAGGTCCGCAAGCTCCGTACCCCACCGGAAAGTGGATGTAATTAGTACATGTATTCATTCCGGAGATCACGGGTTATCATCAGATTAGTCATCTGAGTTCGGTCGGTTAGCTCAGTTGGTTAGAGCGTGGTACTAATATTCCACCCAGAATGTTGTGTAATGCCAAGGCCGGGAGTTCAAGCCTCCCACTGATCACATTTTTGACGATATCACAACGGGAGTACTGATTGTTTTGTTTTGTTTCGTCAACCAGATGGACAAGGGAAGGGAATTGAAGTGCCGATGGGCAACGAGAAACGTCGGTCAGCCGCTAGAAACGTACAACACTCCTGCCGTGCTCCTCATGCCAACTGCCCCTTCTTGTACGGGTACTTCTCTTTGAAAGCCTCGGCGATCTCCGTCCTCGTTGCGACCCAGACGCCCTCCTTCTTCGCGATGTAGTCCACAAAGTCCCTCAGCGCGCCCAGCCTCCCCGGCCGCCCGATGATGCGGCAATGCAGCCCGATCGTCATCATCTTGGGCGTGCCCTCCTGCCCTTCCTCGTACAGCACGTCAAAGGCGTTCTTCAGGTGCGTGTAGAAGCCCATGGGGTCCCGGAACCCGGACCCGGCGGTGTGGAACTTGAAGTCGTTGCAGTCGTAGCTGTACGGCACCATCAGGCACCCCTTGGCGTCCTCGCGCTCCCGCTCGAGGGGCAGGTCGATCCAGTACGGCACGTCGTCGGCGTAGGTGTCGCTCGCCCACACCAGGTCCTCGCCCATCTCCTCGTACACCTGGGGCACCAGGGTCCGCGAGTGCGGCGAGTTGCGGCCGTAGTACCACCCCCGCGGAGCGTACCCCGTCAGCGACTTGAGCGAGGTGATGCACTTGCGGATGTACTCCTTCTCCTTCTCGATGGGGACGTCGTGGTAGTCGATCCAGCGGTAGGCGTGGGACGCGACGTCGTGGCCCTCCTCGACGCACCGCGCCGCCACCTCGGGCTGCTCCTCGACGGCCTGGGCGACGGCGTAGAGGGTGAACTTCATCCTGCGCGAGTTGAAGAGGCGGAAGAGCCGCCAGAAGCCCGCGCGCGAGCCGTACTCGTACTCGGACTCGACGTTGTAGTTGCGCTCGTTGAACTTGGCCGGGCCCATCGGGTTCTCGCGGAGGTTGGTCTCGGAGACGCCGTCACCGGCCAGCACCGAGCGCTCGCCGCCCTGCGGAAAAAAGACCGAGTCAGTCGGCTTCCTCGACGGAAATGCCCGAGAGCCCATCAGACTAACCTCTTCATAGTTGATGACGAAGGAGACGGCGATCTTGGCATCGTTCGGCCAGGGGCAGGCGATGCCTTTCTCGCCGTAGCCTTTGAAGTCGCGAGGAAAACCGTAGTCCGGGTGGGAGTGGTATATTTCGGGCATGGTGACGAAACGTTCTCGCGATGTGTCTGATGGCCAATAGTGGTGCTCAGCGGCGCGTCGCAGCTGCAATGATGTTCTTGATGGAGTGCTGGAGAAACGATGGATGGGATAGCCCGCCAGACCGGCGCATGGCGAAACCATCCGAAAGACGTACAAATAGGCACCGAGCGGCGAACATCGGCCCATCTCGGCCGGCGGATCGCCCATCGGACGACGCAACCCGCGCCGCGGTGCGCATTATCGTGACTATCTGCAGCGATGCGCGGAGCCCATGCCGTGCCTCGACAACCCCGCGACAGCTCCGTTATCACCAGCAGCTCTTTGCAGCCTGCAGCGCGTTATCACAGCCCACGCATCTCGGGGTTTGGAAGGGCCTATCAACGCAGGGGTGCAAGCTGTTGGAGGTGTCAGGGGTTCAGCGCATCGGATCAAACGAACCGTTGGAGCATCCGGAGATTTTCGCCCCCCGGGCACGTTGATAAGACGCGGGGTTGGTCGTGCCGTTGGAGGTGGGGTCGATCGTGGCAGGCGATATTGCAGTAACGCCGCTTGACAGGGAGCCGATGATAAGGAAAGTCTTGGGGGCGGGATGCCGGTTGATGCAATGCCCAGAATTGTCAACTCTGATAGCCGGGCGCGGATGGTGGACGACAACTGAGTTGCGGGATGAGAGGGACGGCGCGAGTTCCGTCCACCCGGTTAGACACGTCATAGTTCATCACTGGCGATTGTGGAAGACCGACCTTCCGCGTGGATGCTTGTGATTTTTGTGTTGCGATGCCTCTATTTTCTATTGCTTGAATCTGTAACCCCGCCCAGATGCGTCCGATGCTGTGACCCGCCAACGGCACTTTTCCACTCTCGATGCTGCTTCGTTTCTATTTTTTGCTGTGGCCCAAAGACGATGAATCTCAAGCCTCGTCGTAACCCTTTTCATTTCCGTCCGTCGGAGGGTCCGATCACGGTTTACTCGGAGCCTCCGAAGGCTCGTCGGACGGTGCCGGCTTCTTCGCCTTCAGACCCGTGTTGCCGACCCCAAGCGTCAACACGAGACTGAGACCGGAGCAGATGACGTAGTAAACGAAGATGTAATGCAGGCCCTTCATGTACGCCTTCAATATCACCGACTGCTCCTCGTCGGAGAAACCCTTCTCGCCCAAGGTGTATGTTGAAGACGTGAGTTCTGCAATCACGCCGTCCGAGACGAAGTCCTTGCCGTGCAGGTCTCGTCGCAGAGTGTTCGAGAGAATGACGCCCGAGATGACGAGACCGAAAGCGCCGCCGATCGTGCGGATGAAGTTCCGCAAGCCCGTGGTCACGGCCCGGTCCTCGCTGCGGGAGTTGGCGTACATGCCCACCAGAGTCGGCTGCAAGGTGAGGCCGATGCCTGCACCGACGATGAGGAGGATGCCGATGAGTTCTCCCAGCCCCGTGTCTCGGTCGAAGAGGATGGTGAGACCGTTGCCGACAGTCCAGAGGAAGAAGCCGGCGAGGATGCAGGGCATGTAGCGCCCGATCCGAAGCATGTACTGTCCGGAGAGGATGGACAGCGCCGAGGTTGTGATGATGACAGGCAGGATCAAGGCACCGGCGACCAGCGGCGAGAATTTTAGGATAGACTGGAAGTATATCGGCAGGTAAAACAGATTGCCAAAGTACGCCTGGCCCATGAGAAAGGTTTGGCCGTACAGATAGCCGCAGTGTGGTGCCTGGTACAGACGAAGAGGCATGATGGGGAGCTTTGCCAGCTTCCACTCGTACAACACGAAAAGACGCCCAGGATGCGCCCGCTGTGACGGCGGAGATCACGAACGGCGAGGACCAAGGGTAGGACACGCCGCCGCCTGAAAGCGGGATCAGGAGCAGCAGAGTCGAGGCCATGTTCAGCGCAATCCCGCCGTAGTCGATCTTCCTGACCTTCTCGGCGTAGTTGCCGGGCCGATGCTTCAGGGGGAGGCAGAAGAGGATGGTGACGGCTGCCGGGGCGCTGATGATGGGGACCATCCAGAAAACCCATCGCCAGGTTGACTCCTGCACGACTGCGCCGCCGACAAATGGCCCGACTCCGTTTGCGAGGGCGAGGACGGCACCAAGCACACCTAAAAACGGGTCAACAACACGCTCGTCCGGCTGGCCGCGCCGTAACTCACCCTGGTATTTGCCTCGGTTCTCCAACGTCGTGATGTCGCTGACAATGATCATGACGATGCTGTTGATGCCACCACCGCCAATGCCCGCAATAGCCCGAAACGCAAAGAGCTGCTCTTTCGTCTTTGAGAACCCGCAGAGGACGTCGCCGACAGCCATCAGCACCAGACAGATCATGAGCAAGTTCTTGCGCCCAAAGATGTCTGAAAGCCGCCCGTTGATGAGCTGGAAAGCAGTCGAAGCAATAAGGAACGACGTCCCAATCCACGACGTCGCCGTACCCGTATCGAGGTCCCCTGCTATCGCCGGTACCGCCGTCGAGACGCTGGTTTGGTCGATGAAGGACACGAAGAGGCAAACGGACAAGGCAGAGAAGGCCAACAGCATGCGCTTTCGCGACATGGTGTTTCTCTGTCCGCCGATGCTCTCCGCATCGCTGTCGTCTTTTGGCCGTTCCTCTTGGGCCGGCGATGCTGATGCGTCGCCCTCATTCTTGCTTGACGCTGACTCCGTGCCGAGTATCTGTTGCGCTGGTTGCCCGCTGAGTTCGTGGTCGGTGGTTGGCGCATCGTCCCTCATCTTGAACACATACTCTTGGAGTCGCTGAGGCGGGAGAGAGCAGTGCCGATGAAGCACTATTAGGAAATACGAGAATTGAGGATCAAACCATTTCGATCATGCAGGCTTCGGTGCCGAACCGCCGGGTGACATTTCCCCGGGGGATCTTGGGTGCGCATCGGGTGCACCCGCAACCACTTGGATCAATCCATTGCATCAATGCCCATCGAGCCATTTACCGGGTGTAATTGAAAGGCCTCCGACGCGGCCGATCCACCCTGGATATCTCGGCATGGGGTGGGAAGAGGATTAGTGGCGGTCGTCGCCGATCGCAAGTCTAACCTCTTTGTCGGCACAAAATGTGCCGATACGCATCCGCAATAGAGGCTGTGTGGTTTCTGAAGCTGTGTCGAGTTCCGATGCCCACCCGGGTTTGCGCCGGGCGTGACTGGAGGAGCGCGCCATGAGGGCCAGATACGTGAAAGCCTTCCCGTGACGATTGCTTCCGGAGCCGTTGGAGCTGAGCTGAAGACAATTCTCTCGACGACCGTGTGGTTGTTCACAATCCTTGGAGGCTTCGCGGCAAACATCGGCTCGGGTGACTAGGATCGTGTGCGCTAGTGATGCTGCAACAATGGCGGAATAATGCTCAGGTTTAAACTCCGCTGTTGCATCTACTTTATTCTGACTTGACTTGACTCGACTTCGTAGTCAAACTATTTTGCGTTTCCTTTCCGTAAACAACAGCTAGTCGCGACCATGTCGAAGCTTTTCTCGCCTTTGACCGTGGGGTCGATTCAGCTTTCTAACCGGTTGGCCCTGGCGCCATTGACACGATATCGCGCAGATGACGAATGGACGCCGACGCCGATGATGAAGGGTGAGCATGAACCATCTCGGCACTTCGCACGACAGAGCCGCTGATTGCAACAGAGTACTATGCACAGAGAGGCTGCGTGCCAGGCACATTGCTCATATCTGAAGGGACTCTGATATCTTACCGCGCTGCCGGCCGCAGGAATGTGCCGGGAATATGGAATGACGACCACATTGCTGGCTGGAAAGAAGTCACGGATGCTGTCCACGAGAAAGGCTCATTCATCTACTGCCAACTGTGGCAACTTGGCCGCGGCGGCAAAGCTGACGTACTGGAATCGCTTGGTTTGAATCTCGAGTCTTCGAGCGCGGTGCCCATCGAGGACGGCACGCCCACACCAGTGGAATTGAGCGAGGCCGACATTATAGACATCATCGAGGACTATGCGACAGCCGCGCGTAACGCGATCAAGGCCGGCTTCGACGGCGTAGAGATCCATGGCGCCAACGGGTATCTCCCAGACCAGTTCCTCCAGGATACCTGCAACAAGAGAACAGATGCTTGGGGAGGTAGCATCGAGAAGCGGGCGCGATTCCATCTCGAGGTAACAAAGGCTGTTATCAACGCAGTCGGGGCCCACAGAACAGCCGTCCGTCTGAGCCCATACAGCGACTTCCAGGGAATGCTCATGGACGATCCGGATCCGACCTTTAGGTATTTGACCGAGAAGCTGAAGCCCCTGGGCCTGGCATACCTCCACCTGATCGAGGCTCGAATCAGTGGCAACGACGACACGGATTGCGGCGGGCAGCGGACGGTGCGGTGGCTGGTTGAGCTGTGGGATAACACGAGTCCGGTGCTACTCGCAGGCGGGTTGACGGCCGAATCGGCAAGAATAGCTGTCGGGGAGACGTATGAAAAGTACGACGTAGCCATCGTGTTTGGCCGGTACTTCATCTCAAACCCGGACCTCGTCTTCCGTATCAAAGAGGGTATTGAGTTGGAGAAGTACGACCGAACGTACTTTTACACGCCGAAGCTGTCGACAGGGTATATCGACTACCCCTTTTCTCCCCAGTTTCAATCCGCGCGGAAGTTCGAGTAGAAGCTACATACGAAATTCCAGAGACGGAATTGCTGGATTAGAGATAGTAAACAACAGGGTATTTTGGCCTAGATATGAAGAAATATGAAATACAGATATACATCATTAGATCCCGTCATCCGATAGCGGTCATGATCGTGTCTCATCGCTGTCAGCCGTACAAAATGCCCTCCTCGTCTGACGCTGTCTCTGGTAAGGAGATTGGCGGGCGGATCGCTGTCGCAGATAGGTCGCTCTTGTACCAGGGGGTTGCCATCACCGGGCGATTCTCGCTCACTCCTCGCTGACTGTACCCAGACGCTGCTGGGAGCCTAGTTTGCGTGATGGTCGCAAAAGAAGGCTTCTGCTGGAGCGGTGCTTCGGACCATCCTCACTACCGAGCCCCGAGCCCTCACTCCTTGAGGGTCGCAGTTCGAAAGAGCTGGCAACCCTCCTGATCTTGTCTTTAAGCATACGCAGTGAGCCCCGTTTCGAAAGGGTTCCAGGCCGCACTGGCGTATCCGATGGAGTCGCCATAGCATGGACTGATCGGCTGCGGGCGTGGCTGGCCTGTCGAGGCGTGGAGACCAGCTCGGGGTCGACTGGTTTTGAGGGTATGGCGGCAACAGAGGCGACGCGTCGGACCGGCTTCCGGGAATAGAATATGCTCAAACTTGACCGGGGCCGTGGAGGCTGTGGCTTTGGTGTTGAGGTTGTCGTCGTCGAGCTTAGGGCGGTTGGACCTGGCGTTGGAACTAATTCCCGCTGCGTTGCCCGTACAAGGACATCAGGCTGACTTGACGCATGATGGCCCGAGCATCTTTGAGACGGAATGAGAGCTTTGGCAGGGGTGTTCCTGGCTATAGGGCCGCCAAGCGTAGCCCTGCGACTGACAGATGTTGATGCCGTATGCTGATGAGACCTCGACGTCGTCGCGCTGGCTGATTGCGTACGGGTGTGCGTGCGCTGCCGCTCAGGACCCGCGGGACGCCTGAACTCGGGCTGTGATGGCAGTGGTTCTTCGCCGATCTCGACCGCGGCAGGTATATCTTCCACCTCGAACCGCCTTCCCGGACGTCGCTTGGCCCGTAGTCGCTTGAGGTAATCTTCTGAGCTGACGTCGCGGAAAGACATTTCGGCTGCGGCTCGTTCAGCTCGACGTTTCGCTTGTCGGTTGAGGTGCGCGGCCTCTTCTGGAGACAGAGCCATCCCAAATGTCGTAGCTGGGAAGATCGTACTTCGGGATGTGACTCGACGTCGGACCGACGGAGACGCCCGGACGCTTGGCAAGATGTTGAGGCAGACAGGCGGTTGTTCACGAATCTCCCTGCAAGGTCAGGACGGTTTGCGCCTCGTCCCGAGTTGGAGTTCGTCGCAGGCACACGGGGAAGCTGCGTATGAGGTTACAGCCTTCCGACACAACGGTCTATATCATGGCCGTTGACTCGAGGCTGGGCGAGTACCCCACTGGCGAAATCTTGAGTGCGGCGGGATGTCTCAGTTCGAGGCGTGCGCGTCGGGGAGGGGGATGGCCGGTAGGCTACCCGACGCGGAGGAATGCGGACTGTCGTAACCGTCGAGCGTTTTCGTCAGTATCCCACAGTCGAGGAATGCAGGAGAAAGTTGCGTGCGGGTTGCTGGGATGGCCCCGAGCAAGCCGCGTCGATCGGATTGTTGCAGCCTGCAAGCTCAAAGATGGACAAGTCGGTTTGCCATGTCGCAGGGGCTGTTTTCGCGGACAGAAGGACTCGTTCGTGTATATTGCCGCCTCTGCGCGGGATCCGGCTGTTTGGAGCTGTGTCCGAGGCAACGATGAGAAAACAGTTTGTCGAGGATGGGTGTTCCCAGTTCATGGTCGAGGGAGCTTGGGCGGATTGCGCGGTGGCGGGTAGCGGGGTCCTACCTTTTATCTGCATATCACGCATATTCGATAGGGACATTTTCTACCCCTGGCAGCCCTCTTGATGCATTTCAAAATGTTTGTCATTTCTTCTCTAGGCATTGGCATGCCCTTTCTATCTGTGCCAAATTCATGGTCATTATGCATAATTGTACAGTGTCATCAATTCGTTCGCCGGTGACCCATCATCCAATCTCTGTCCCCCTTCACAACTTGGCTGCGTCCTTGGGGTTCTTGACCTCAACAATAAGCTTGCCAGTGTTGATGCCCTTGTACAAGTCGACGAGAGCCTGCTCCGCCGCCTTGAGGCCGCCCTTGACGACCGTCTCCTTGCGCTTGATCTTGCCCTCTTCGAGCCATTGCGCGAGCTCCTTGCGGGCCTGGGCGTACTCCGTGGCAAAGTCGAAGACGATGAAGCCCTGCATCTTGATGCGCATCGTGATGATGTTGGCATAGTTCTGCCGCGTGTTAGTCAATGGTGCCGCGAAGGTTCAAGTCACGGAAGACGTCTTACCTTGGGGCCTTGGGGAGTGGCAGAGTTGTACTGGCTGATACCACCGCACATGACGAAGCGGGAGAACTCCTTGGCGCGCGCCAGAGCCATGTCCAAGATCTCACCACCGACGTTGTCGAAGTAGACGTTGATGAAGTCGGGGGTCGCCTCCTTGAACTTCTGCTTGAACTCGGGGTCCTTGTAGTTGAGCGCGACATCGAAGCCGAGCTCCTCCGTCAACCAGCGGCACTTGTCGTCGGAACCAGCGAGACCGACGACACGGGCGCCTTGAGCTTGGCAATCTGGCCGGCCACGCTGCCGGTGGCACCGGCGGCGCCCGAGACGACAACGGTTTCGCCGGGCTTGGGGTCGCCGATGCGGAGCATACCGAAGTAGGCCGTCAGGGCGGTCATGCCAATGCCGGAGAGGTAGTCGATGGGCTGAGAGACGGAGGGGAAGGAGGAGACGGGCTCGACGCGGCTGTCGTGGACGACGCTGTATTCGGCCCAGCCGCCGAAGGCGGGCAGGACGTCGCCCTCCTTGGCCTTGGGGGACTTGGAGGCGAGGACGCGGCCGACGGTTGCGCCGCGCATGACTTCGCCGATCTGGACGGGAGGGATGTAGGAGCGGCGGTCTTGAGACTGTTAGCATTGTCATCATGTGTCTCGAAGGGAATGCTGTGACGTACCGTTCAACCAGCCGCGCATGGCGGGGTCGAGGGACAGGTACCAGTTCTCGATGAGGATCTCGCCGTCCTTGAGGTCCTCGGCCTTGGGAACAGGCTTCTGCTCAGACTTGAAGGTCTGGCCGGGGACGATCTCGGCCGTGGGACGCTCGGCGAGCACGATGGAGAGGTTCTGTTGCGACATTCTGGATGGTTTGCGAGTGGTATCGAGCAAGATGGAAAATATGTCAAGGAATTCGGTCAAGGCTTGGAGATACACAGAACAATACGGAATCCAAAACGGGTTTTCAGCAAGCTTTTCGGATATGGGCTTCAGAGGAGGGGAGTAGAGGGGTTTTAGTAGTCAGTCAAACTCCATACCCGGAGTCAGACACAAACACAGACAGACGCAGAACTCTCCACCGCCGCCGTTCTTCCCGCCGTATGGACGGACTCATTACCCCTCCGAGCTTCATCACCGTGAGCCGCTGTACACCACAAAAATTCCCCTCGTCAACCGTTTTATTTTTATTTTATTTTAACCTTGGACTCATGTCATGACTTCATGCCCCGCGCCGGAGCAGCACGACGAAGAGGGACATTGGCCCGCACGAGCTCCGAGAACCAGCGAACGATCGAGGAATGTTCTCCGGCGCACGGAGCACGAACTAGTAGGGATGGGGCCTGGAGACGTTTTCGCGGGTGTCGAGACACAATGTGGACGACGGTCTCTGGCTCGTTCTGATGGGATAAGTCGTGGCGGCCGATTTCCCCGGAGAGACCGCCCGAGGTGGCATGGAGTCGGAGGGTTTCTTTCGACCGGGTGTTTCCTCCCAGGATGATCCGTACGCGACGAGGGGTTGGGGCTGGATACATGCACGCACGCAGCAACCGCACACCCTGGGCTGCTCCAAAGACCAGGGACTTGTTGAATGCGAAGCAGATGGGGTGTGGGTGGTAGTGGCAGCTGGCCAGGAGCGGGTTACTGCGTCTCGTCTCGTTCCCGTAGTGGGGCTGATTAATCATTCATGACGCCATGCCGAGGTATACGTTGCGCGAGTTAAGTCGACGCGACGCCGACAAGTCTCTGGAGAGTGTCTGAAGTATTGCCATTCCCCCAGCTCAGCCTTCTGTCAGTCTGCGGCGTCATTGGTTGCCGCCAGCCCCTCCCACCGTCGGCATTGACAGCTCTCAAGGTCCCTGATCGTCTGGAAGCGAGACGAAGCGATCCGCGGGAAGGGGGAAGGGGGACGGGGGGCGGACGCCGAGATGGAGACAAATGCTGGGATGTTGGCCGTTGACCTTCGACCTTCGCCGTTCCATGTTCCATTCCGAAGGGAAACAAGGAGGGTCGTAGTGGATTGGCAGCGGGTTGGCAGCGGGTTGGCAGCGGGCCATGGACGTGTATTGCCGTTCCCACGTCGGGGCTGCTGTAGTGGGAAACGGGTTCGTGAAACTCGAGGACTCCAAAGATTACTACCAGTACGCATCTATCGTCTTTGCAGTCCACGAGTACGTGCACCGAACGTCAACAAAGGATTTGCGAGGGCGTGCGCGAGTGCGATAAAGTTGGAGCTTTGACATCTTCCCCAAGTCTACCCCCCTTCTCCAAGCCGAGGCACTTTGCTAGTCGTCGCTACACAGCATACTACGTCGTGGTTAGTATCAGAGTCGGAGAGGACGACTTTGCCATTTTTTCCCGTTTTTCTTATTTTGGCCTTCACCGACGGTCGAATCACCTAATCCGGCCCTGTCCGGACCTGCAATTCGGCCAGCTTCCTTCCTTCCATGCAGTTCCAGATCGGCCAATCGTGCAAATGTGTCAGCACAACATCGCCTAGCTCCAGTACGTACCTCGTCCCTAACCGAGCTGCGCCCTGCTCACCTTGGACTAACCCCGCTCTCACCGAAGCTTCACCGAAGACATTGTTGGTCGGCTTCGGTCAGCTCCCTAGTCACCTCGAATGTTAATGTCTCCTTCGTCTCTGCCGGCCCTCCTGGTTTCTCTGTGTACCGAAATGAAAGTGGGACGGCGGTGACACGGCTAGGAGAGGGGAGGGGGCAATTACTGCAGGGTGATAGCTCAGATCCCACTCATGTTACAAATCGTGTCATGGTGCAAGGATCACATGTTGGATAGCAAGCAATTAAGGCTAATTGCATTGTGAATGTTTGGTGCCACGAACGTGAAAAAGCCAGTGAAGAGTCTTAAGTGAGGCCGGTGGCGAGATTACAGCCTCAAATTCTGCGGTCGCTTTTGAAACGTCTCCCGGCTGCGGACAGTCCGTTCATGGGGTTGCAGTATATATATATAAAGGCACGAAGGTTTTTACGATATTTCCAGACAAAACGTCATTTCAAGTTATACACAGCAAGTAGTATTGGTAAGAATTAACTATGGCCACGAACAGCTTCAACACATTGGCCGCCAGTCCGTAACCGAAGATGGGGTGTTACAACCTACAAGCTCCAGGGTGCGCGACCCACTGGGAACCAGCAAGACAAGACCACGGTTGTTAGAGCAAATAGGCTCGAGTTGTCCCGTGGAAATCGAGGCGAAAGGGCAAATGGAACATGCAATAGAATCAATACGCCTGACTACTTCAACAAAAAGTTTTCACTTGTTAAGGACTCTAGTATCAGACCATCTGCCTTACTAGCAGAAGATACTAAGAAGAATCGGGCAAGAGAGAAGTTGTAATTACTGCTGTAGGGATTTGTGACGACGCCCATCATTTACAGTGAAGTGATGGATGCATCACTTATATTATCTTTTGTGAAATTCCAGACAAGTTGCCAACAAAATCGGGATTGCTCTATACCTCATCGTGGAAAGCCTGAGTTCCAGAGTGCTCCTCTGGGGCAGCAAGCAACTCGTCACTTTCAGTCATCCCGAATGGATGCCGGCCGAGTACCATCTCTAAAACAATGCAAAACACAACAAACCCAAAGACCATTGTCAAAAGTCCAAGCAGTTGTGTCACCAACCACCCCCAATCTCCATTGATTGCGACCCAGACTGGAAAGCAAATGGAGCCATAAACCGCACCAACCGACATGGGTGTTAGAAACATGACACCAAGAGCTCTCCATCCTGTAAGCCAAGACCGGTAGCGGTAAGCCAGAGCTGTCGCAAGGAACACTCCGCTAGAGTTGGGAGCCATCCACCACCAAGGAAACATGTTTAGTACAATCAATGGCTGGTTCCCGTAGTAATGGTAAATTCCCATTGGAAGTAAGATTTCTTCCACAACAAGATCCGAAACCATCATGAAACCTAGGAACCACCAAAGGTTTCTCGTAGGGGTCTTGTTGACCAGGAGCTGGAAGTTGATTTGCATTAACGAGCCATAGCCGAACCAGATTGGGATCCAAGGTGGCATTTCGCGTCCGATGAGGTGGAATGCGCCGTTCTCATCTGTCCACGGATAATAGATGCATCCCAGTACGTCAATGAACGTTTCAGGGAAGGCAATCATGGCACCGCTCAGTGGCACGATGACCGGCAAGAGGGTGCGGCTTTTTCGAGCATCTCGTAACCCCAACAGGACAGCTGATAGCCCAATCATCGTCATGACGACCATGCAGATGATATTGCGAGTTTTGGAGTATGGTAGATTGACAGGTGGCCTAGGTAGATCGAAGATAGGGTCGACATCGAAGTCGCGACTTCCTCTTTGCGGGAGACCATGGTGAAATGCACCCACAAGCGCTAGTACGCTGACGATGGTGACTGCTGCCACCAACGGCATGATCTTGAATCGAGATAACATGCTTGAGGACTGGCTTTCTAACAGATAGGTATTCGAAGGAAAAGTCAAGGAGGCGTTGCAGAGGGATGTTGACGGCTGTGTCGGACGAAAAGGAGGCTGATCATGAGTGCTTTGTTTCGATCAGTTTGCCGAAGCGTGAGATATCGATGCTGCTCAACTTCAATGTGCAACTCGATGATGCTAGTTGGGCTCGGAAACTGAGCTACTTAACACACTTTGAACTGCGAATCCATTTCTCATGACCAGCTCGACACTGACTCACTTCTGAACAAGCGTGCCATTCTACTGAAACTTTATGGCCTGATCAAATTTGGGGCTCGTGAGCTTCAATCACGAACAGCAGGTCGGCTGCGAGGTAATTATGGGCCGCTCTGGATTTCTCACTGCGGCTTTGCACGCCTTTACCCACTCGTAAATCCGTTCTGCCTGTAGTATCACCCTGAACACTATCTTCAACTGACCCTTTCTCATATGTCGGCATAACAGGCATGTCATCATTAGCTTGTCGGCCCAAACAGTCTACAGTTTGATCTGCCACAATCAAATCTAACGCCAATCGTTAGAACGCGAACTTGGCGCAACTGTATGCCAGTATTCCTTCCTTCTGACCAATTGTAACCTTTACCGGCCCAAGACCTCCCACTGCTATAGCAGTTGCGCTCCTGTGATAATCTTGGAGGAATCAACTTGAGCTTTACTACGCTTGGATACTGCTATCTGCAACTGCCGAGACAGCACGCGGATAGCATGGAGAAAGAAACGCATAAACATCCGGATTGACCCAGACGGTTGCAGCCATCTAGGGCCTGTCAGGGTATCGTTACTGACAAGCCCAAGAGGCAAGTCCTAATGAGGAATGAGAGAATATCTGTAGTTGCCCGTCTTTATTCCTCGATCGCCACAATCTAAACGAGCCGATTGTCTTGGAACGCCAATCAGAGCATTCGAAGATCTCTGCTCAAATCTAACCGGCAATCATGCTCTGTTGGCAGATGTCAAAAGAGACGTTTCCGCGCGGCGGAATCCGGCTGCGCAGCTTGCTGGAAGTCGGCTGAGCTCAGAATTCCTGGCTATCCACAGCAATTGCCACGTAACTAGGCCGTCAGCGTCAAGACGCTAGAAATTGGTCTTCTAAGGAGATATACACACATAACAACAATACTACGATCATCCCTCCCATTCAACACTAGTCTTCCTCAGACTAATGACGTACGTTTCTCCGTGAATACAGCAACATATAGCAATCCTCCAAGGAAACCTCGGCCTCGAACTCAAGAAAATTAACAGCAGAAAATGGGGCGTTTGAAGATACTGCAGGATAATGAGTCCGGCCTCCGCCAGTGGCAACGTCAAACCTGTTATTTGGGCCGAGAGTTTGGGCCGAGAATGGCAGTTTGCAACCGAAACGATACATACCGGGTGTAGTGTCGCAAAACATTTTCTCGTGGGTATGACCTCGTTCTACCGGAACTGCCTTGAAAATTGGGGCCATGCACCAAAGGAAAAAAGAAATAAAAAATCTGGTGCCCAGTAGTTTGAATAAAGTACCAGACTGATAAATGTCATCAACCAAGCATATAAAAAGAGGTACTCAGCCCTCAGACCCGAGCGATATGGAACAGGTTGGCTCCGTCTTTTGTCATTGATCCATTTCTATCAAATCGACTTTCACAGGCAACGAGTTTCGATTCCGGCATAAACCACAAAAAATCGCAATGTACACCCACCCAATGCCGAATGCGACATGTGGTCTAGCCATGTTGACCGCAGCTTGGGCCCAAGATGTTCATACGAAAATCATTCTCGACGAAACATTTCGCACTGTTGCCCCGCCAAATGACGGGTTTCCGCAAGATGCAAACCACGTTTTCATTGTCTCAGCGGTTTTACTCCTCCTCTCGCTCACCTTTGTAGGCATCAGCATCCGAGAGAGCAAATATTGGAAATCGACCGTCCCGGCAGCTTTGACCATCGGAGCGGCATCTTGCATCCTTCCCGAAGCCATGGACAACTATCTTGCCAACTGTTATTGGGCACAATCTCACGATCCGTCGAAACTCATGTTCACTTTTTTGGGCCGTGAGTTCGACCAATTCGTCGGCATCATCTGGTGGTCCTTCGGCGCTGTCCTGGGCTGCTGCATTGTTGGTGCCCTCATGCGCGAAGCACTTCGGACTGCCGTAGGTAACAAATCCTAGCTATGCAACCTTACATTTGGATGACTAAATTGCTGTTGGTGTCTTCAATTCCCTGTCAATAACCTGATAGTCTAAGCAAGGGCAGTCAGTGTTGGTCTCTCTACTATAGCAGAGTAAGCTTTTCTAGGCACCAGAGAGTATTATTCTGCCAAGAGCTGGAGTTCCTTAAAACTCTGACACTGAAGCACCCAGACATCCGGGCATCAAGCTCTATACCTAACTAGTCCTTGATGCCGGCTGGAATAAGACGTACCATAGCAACATCTTGGTGTCAGTATTAGTTTAGATGTTAAAGACCAAGCCAACGGCTGATATCACCGTTCAAAACGGCTCGAACTTATGTTCCGCTCCGTCCGGTATGAGGAGCGGCGCCCACCGGTTTAAGTGGCCGAAGCCATCACGAAAAAGTCCTTGTTCGCTCCATTTACAAGATACCAGTGAGAGCCGGATTAGCAGTTGCGCCAGTGACGACTAGCGAATACCTACCTGGTGTTGTATTGTCTTGTTTTGATTTATATGCTCCGATGGGTTGGCCGGCGGGTTGGAGAAGTTGAACAGAAACTTGGAATCTTTTTACTGGAATTGCATGTGTATCTCTCTAAAAACGCTGGTGTTCAACTCATTCCCTATGCTTCCTACTAGATAAGCTCGGAGCCCTCTCATGGACGGTCGTCAACTTTCATTTCATCAATCTTGGTTTGAATCTTTACCGGGCCTTTTCCTTGCCAAGCGTGGCCTTGATCTCTGCAACAACTGCGGCGGTGACCTCCTTCGTCATCGCCTTGCCGCCGAGGTCGGCCGTGACGACGCCCTTACCGGTGACGTTTTCGACGCACTCCATCAGCTGCGTGGCGGCCTCCTTCTCACCCAGCCACTCGAGCATCTCGGCGGCGGTCCAGAAGGTCGCAACGGGGTTGGCGACGCCCTTACCGGTGATGTCGAAGGCAGAGCCGTGGATGGGTTCGAACATGGAAGGATTCTTGCGGGTGGGGTCCAGGTTGCTCGTAGGGGCGATGCCGATGGAGCCGGCAAGGGCTGCAGCCAGGTCGGAGAGAATGTCGGCGTGCTGGAGCACTCATCAGCTTATGCCCCAAGGCGATGCGAAGAAGACCAAACTTACCAGGTTGGTGGCGACAATGGTGTCCAAGCTCTTGGGGTTGAGGACCATTCTCGTGGTCATGGCGTCAACAAGCATCTTATCGAGGGAGACATCAGGGAAGTCTTTGGCAACCTCATAGACGACCTCGTCCCAGAGAACCATACCGTTACGCTGGGCATTGCTCTTGGTGACGAAAGTGAGAAGCTTTCGGGGACGGCTGCGGGCGGTCTCGAAAGCAAAACGGATCAGACGCTCAACACCGTGGCGGGTGAAGATGGAAACCTCGGTGGCAGTCTCCCAGGGGAAGCCGCGGTGAGAGCGGCCACCCTGACCCGCGTACTCACCCTCGCTGTTCTCACGGATGATGACCCAGTCCAGATCGCCCTCGGCGCAGTTGCGGAGGGGAGACTGTGTGCCGCGGAGAACGCGGGTAGGGCGGACATTGGCGTATTGCTGGAAGGGCTGGCAGATTGCCAAGCGAAGACCCCAGAGGGAGATGTGGTCTGGGACATCTTCATCTTGTTAATATTATAAACCGGCGCAGGTGGCCTGTGGGGTTACACACCGGGAGCGCCGACGGCGCCAAAGAGGATGGCGTCGTGCTTCTTGAGCTGCTCGAGACCGCCGTCCGGAATGTACTTTCCGGTCTTCTTGTAGGTGTCGGAGCTCCAGTCGTAGTCGGTGAAGTTCAGGTCAAAGGTGCCCAGAGTCTCGGAGAGAGCCTTGAGGACCTCGACGCCGGCCTCAACGACCTCCGGGCCGATGCCATCAGCCCCCATGGAGGCGATGCTGTAAGACTTCTGGGCGGGGAGTGCACTGGGCGACATCTTGTTGGTTGTGAGGGGGCTTGTGGGGTTTGAGTGGATGTCTCAAAGTACTGATGCGCAAGGAGGTAAAATGTTGAAATGGAAGGGATTGTCGTGACGTTTCTTCTCAAACTCTGAGATCGAATCCGATGAGGTGATGATGCCGGCTGTTGTTACAGGGTATGTCAGAGCGCAGTGAAGTTGTCTTCTTTTGTAATCGTCTGACTCTCGCCGACAACGGCTAGATCTCTGTGCTGAACGCGTGCCATCTCCGGGCATGAGCCGCAGGCGTCGGGAGTTTGTGGAGTTGGGGTTTGGTGGTGGAGGCGGCGATCTGGGGTCTGGGGAGCGGTGTTGACTTTGTCCGCTGGCCAAGATATGTCCGCGGACAAAGTCTACTCCGATGCATCAGCTGGCGGCCTTGAGTTTTGTCCACAACTCTATCAACAGGAAACGGGTCATCTGATGCAGCGATTCTGGATCCCGATCAGCTTCATGTGAAGTACTTGAAAGGCTTAACCGGAGTTTATAGAGATATTAACGTGCGTGTCCCGCCTGGAGCTGCGCTTTTGACTTCAGTTTCGAACTGTTGAAGTTAGATTTTTCCCGGCTTTTTTCAATTCCAATCGGTATCATAAGGTAGGCCCTCTCAAGCTTTCATCATGATCGACGCAACGGCACTGGATGCCGTGATACAGCATATCTTGCCCTCCATCGAGTCGCATAAGTCGGAGTCTTCGGGCCCCTTCGTTCTCGGAGTTTCGGGTCTGCAAGGAAGCGGCAAGTCAACATGGGCCACAGCTCTCACAGACACGCTCAATACCAAACACGGCATCAGCACAAGGACGCTATCCCTCGATGATCTCTACCATGACCATGATCAGCTGGTAGCGTTACGAGAATCCAACCCAGGCAATGGCCTCCTCCGCAACCGTGGACAACCTGGAACGCATGACGAAGACTTGGCACGTCGCTTCTTCGATGATGTCTTCAGGACAACGTCAGCGGACGCCGGTTCAGATCCCATAAAATGGCCCGCTTTTGACAAGAGCCTATTCAGCGGTGAGGGCGGCAGGGTTCCGGTCAAGCAATGGGACAACGTGCCCCGTAGTCCACCGCTAGAAGTCCTCATTTTCGAAGGCTGGTGTCTCGGCTTTCAACCTCTATCAGACGAGGCCGTAGAAGAGAAGTGGAAGAAAGCAAAGGGGTCTTCGACCAGCAAGAAACCGGAAGACGCTCAATTTTCGACCACAACGCTGGCGAATCACAGCCTGAAACACCTTCTCCTCATCAACAAAACCTGCAAAGGTACTGCGAGACCTTTATGGGCCCCTGGCGCTTCGATGCATTCCTTCACCTCAGCACAGACCAATTGGTCAACGTCTACCACTGGCGCCTGGACCAGGAAAGGGCGTTACGGCAGAAGAAAGGTGCGGGCATGACGGATGCGGAGGTTGTACGATTTGTTCAGGGTTATATGCCCGCTTATGAGTTATACCTAGAGAGATTGACGCACGAGTCTTTCTTTCAGGAGGAAAATGGCCGAGAGAAGGCTCATGTTCGCGTAGTTTTAGACTGCAATCGAAAAGTCCTGCGCGTTGACAAAGCGTAGGCAATTACAAAGCAACCTTCCTCGGCCTCACATCCCACCCATGAAGCTATGCTGAGTTTGGTGATGCCATGGCAACCAATTGGTCGCCCATCTTCCAGACGAATGTTTGACAGTTTTGCAAACCTGTCATTGCCTCAACTTGGGTCGATGCGAATTCTTATACCCCGAGCTAAACAGCACCAACAGGATCAACAAAACCCCACGTACAAGCTCCAGCTAGTCAGCATTTTAGCTATCCGGGGTAAGTCAGTCCCACGTCTTTGGGCCCGGCGTGTCCCCGCAGACCCGCCTGACCGGATATGTCTGCGTGATAGCCCCGTCGAATAGCCTCAACCGTACCATTACAGATGAACGCTGCCCCTAGCTCGTCAACTTCCCCTCACCAAACGAGACAAACACGACTCACCACCTAGAAAACCATGACATTCCCCCGCATCCCCCGCATTCTTATCCCAAATGCCCCGGTAGTTTCTTTGTCCGTTGAGGCTAGTCTGGGTCTGGGGGATAAGGGGCGACTCTTCGTTGTGTTAAGTAAATCTCTGAGCAGAGACCGGTTGGCAAGGCCCTTGTATGGTAAACATGGCATGATTAAACACAACCCCGTGGAGTTACCCCGGACTAAGCACAGATAATCTGGGGCAAGACAGGACGATCCAGGTATAAGAGCTGATCTGACGCCTGTCAGTCTCAACTCTTCCCAACCCACGGACTGCAGCAGTCGCTCATCTTCGCTCTGTTTGATCCCCCAACCATCTCAGTCATCCCATCATCTCGTCTCTCGCGGAAACATCTGTCCCGACATTACAATGGCTTCTGAGAAGAAGCAGAACATTGACCTTGAGTCAAAGCCCAATGACAATTTCATCGAAATGTCGGCCGAGGACGAGAAGGGCGGAGTGCTGCAGCCCGGTGCCGATTACTCTGGCGCAGTGAAGAAGACAAGCGCCGAGGAGATCGCCCTTGTCAGAAAGCTTGATTTTAGAATCATGCCGACTCTTTGGTAAGCCCTCTCGAACAGAGATCGCAACGAGATGACTCAGGGCTGACAACGGGATCAGGTGCATGTATTTCTTAAACTACGTGCGTTTGAATAAGTTCCTAGCAAAGATTTTGGTATTGACTGAAGACCGCAGCTCGACCGGAACGCCATTGCACAGGCCCGTCTTGATGGTCTTGAGAAGGATCTTGGCCTCGTAGGCAACCAGTACAACACTTGCATCTCGATCCTCTTCGTCGGGTAGGCCTCGTCCCCTTCAGCAGGCTGCGGCATTCTTACTGACATATTGGTGCCCAGCTACCTGCTGATGCAAATCCCTTCAAACATGCTCATGTCCTCCAAGCACGTTCGACCATCCATCTACATGGCAGTTTGCATGATGGCTTGGGCGGTAGTCTCTGCTTGCACTGCTCTCGCAAAGAACTACACCCATCTCGTCATCGTTCGATTCTTCCTCGGTGTGACCGAAGCGCCGTTTTACCCAGGCGCTATTTACATGCTCTCCATCTTTTACACTCGCAAGGAGATTGCCACGCGTCTGTCGATCCTGTACTCGGGCAACATCTTCGCGACCTCCTTCTCTGGTCTCATTGCCGCTGCCGTCTTTAACACGGTAGACGGTAATCACGGCCTGCACGGATGGCAGTGGCTGTTCATCATCGAGGGCTGCCTCACCTTTGGAATTGCCATCATCGGGATGTTCACCCTGGCCGACAGTCCCCTGACCACCCGCTGGTTGAAGCCTGAGGAGCGTCAGCTCGCTCACGATCGCATGCTCAGAGACACGGTTGGCCTCGAGGAGAGCAAGGGTGCCAAGGCTGGCTTCATGCAAGCTGTTCGCGACCCTCGTCTTTGGCTCCTATGCTTCATCCAGAACATGCACCTCTCGGCTTGTTCCTTCAACAATTTCTTCCCCACCGTTGTTGGATCTCTCGGCTTCAACGATACAATCACACTGGTTCTCACCTGCCCCCCTTATCTTATTTCCGGCATCTTCGGCTACTTTGTCGGTATTTCTTCCGGCAAGTACAACGAGAGGACTTGGCACATCACGATATGCATGAGTATGGCCATCGTTGGCTTCGTCATCTCTTGTGCTACTCTAAACACCGCTGCGCGTTATGTCTCATGCTTCCTCTTCGCTTCAGGGGCGTACGCAGTGAACTCATGCATTTTGGGCTGGGTTTCTGCGACTCTGGGCTCTACACAGGAGAAGAAGGCAGTCAGTCTGTCCATCGTCAACGTCATTGCCAATGCCTCGTACATTTACACCGCTTACTTGGTATGTCACCCTACTTGCTTTGAACTACAGTTCTCAGATCGTCACCGAATGCTAACGTTGGCTTTTCCTCGTTGCAGTACCCGAAGAGTGATGGTCCTCGTTACCTCACGGCCATGGCCAGTAACGCTGCGTTTGCTTTTGCTTGCATTGCTGGAACCTGGGCTCTGCGCGTTTGGCTTATCCAGACGAACAAGAAGATGGGAGCTAACGGCACCAAATATGCCTACTGAGGTAGGGACAAACACATGCTATGAGGATAAATGGGCTTAGTAATTTCGAAGCCATCTTTGAGATAACATGCATGCTGGATGACGTTGTCTTTCAAATATCATTACACAGAATTTAGTAGAAAATGATGAACGGGTTCATAAATACACTTTCAGAATGATAGCCTGTGTTCTGCACGGAAATTTGTGTGGAAAACTTGGCAGGTGGCGGCTGTTGGGGTGCCTCATAGCGTAGCTTTAGCTGTATCTCGTAGCAAACCGTGGTGTCTCTCGACGATGAGGCAGGGACCATGACGTTTGTTGAAATGTTCATTCTTGATCCAACCATTAGGCGCACGTAGTATGATCAGAACCATCTTGAGCCCAGTAGACAATTAAGTCGAGGGACGAGAACTCGGAACATGGGTTTGTGAACTAGTGCAATGCTTTAACTTTGTTCATAAGATGAGCTACTCCATATGGCAAATACCTGGGATCTAAGCCTTCTTTCTTTCAAGAGCTTTCCTCAAACACCTCTCTATCCCTACTTTTCCAGCTTCTCTTTGTAATTGAAATGTAGTATTTCCTACCCAAACACAAGCGCGGTCTCCGTAGAATTCATATCCCCAAGTGAACGAACCTGATTGCCCTTTGCGGAACTTGATCCTCCATTTGCATTACAGATTGCGACGCATATAGCTTGCCTAACCGATTATGGCCCAAGTGATACATCAATCAACTGACCCCGACTTGCAGTGAAACCAAATCTGGCGGCGCAGGTGATAGTATATCAAAGAAGCCACGCCTTCAGGCTGAGCCGTATATACACAGAGGGGCCAGGACTCGAGCCTTTGAAGCCCGAAGCAGTTTCCTGTCTGGGCACTGCCACAAGTGGGTGGCATGATCCGAGCGTATGCTGCTTGCCACAATTAATCTCCAATGGCAGTCTGAAGCTGATAATTCATCGAAGATATGACCACGTAGGGTCTATTGATGAATCGAATTGTGCTGCAGCCAGAAACGGATAGTCAATCGCACCAAACGAGTTGGCGAACAACTGATCATACCAAACCATGGACTCTTGTCCTTCTCCGGGCGCGGTTTCGGTAGCATTGACTGAGGCTGAGGGGAAAGAGGTCGCGGACAAGTGTAGAGAAAACGGCTGCGCGTCGAAGTTGGGAGAGTCGGTTGCCTGGAATCCGGATTGACCCCCAGGCGTGCTGGCGGTCCATCCAGGATTGACCGAGGGGCCCGAGGCTGGCGATGCTTGAGCAGTCCACCTAGCAGATTGGTCATCTGGCCCGGACAGTCCGTCGTTCTGGTTCTGTGGCGGCCAGATGGTGCTATCGGGTGCAACAAGGCCCTGATCATCTGGTCGACCCGTAGATGCGGCAATAGAGGGGGAAAATCGGGCTCGGGGATGGGAAGCTCTGGGTCTACAAGAGCTGCTGCCGCGTCGTGCCGCTTGCCCAATGTCGGTTCGCAAGTGACTACTTGGTGCTGGGTTATTCGTGCTGTGCTGCCGGCGGAGCGGATTCGACGGGACTGACAACTCTCGTACAGCTGCTGTGAGTTCGTCAATCGCAGATAGACAATATTCGGGCCAAGATGTATCTCTGGAAGCAATGTGTCGTAGAATGTCCTTGCCAGATTCAACGTGCCTGCGTAACATGCGGTCAGTCTTGCGGTTGTGCTCGCCAACCGGGGAGTACCCACTTCAGCGCACTTGGCAGGGGCAGCTGCCTCTCGAAAGCAGCATAGATGAGGATGAATGCGCTAATCCAGATTGCCCACGTGAAAGAAGGCTGAAGCATCGGCTCTAGGAGGCAGGGACTAGCCGGGTCGTTCGGTATCTTGTTCTGACCGTGATACCGCTTTAACGCAATAAAGATCGACTTGGCCGCGAATATGCAATTCTGCAAGCCGGCGGAGTAGGCCGGGCTCGAGGGATCCGAGGTCATCATTGGCCGGTTGAGGGAGATCATCGACTCATATTTAAGAAGCAGTAGGAACAATCGGTGACCCGAGGATATGGGCGGCTGAGGTGCGTTGTCTTCGTGCATGTGTTCGTCTTCGACTGCGTCGTGTATCTCATTGGACCATTTCGCAAGTTCTGCTTGGACGTAGCTCGCGCGATCTGCAGTGTCGTCTCTGGAATGTATCGATTTGTTCCTCAACTCCAGTATGAGGCCTCTTATCCGCGCATGCTTCACCAGGTATGTGAGGAGTTGCAATCGATTGTCTTCGCCCTCGGCGGGCGTACCGTGCCTCTCTTCGGCTGGATAACACACATCGACGTCGTCGTCTCGGATATCCAGTGGTAGGCCAAGAGCTTGACATAGGAATCTTTCTGTGCAGTAAATACACCAAAACACGCGTCGGCGCATGTGAGCCTCCTCTTTGGTGAAAAAGGGGTATCTCGAGGGGCAACGATGGAGGCCGAGGTGGAAAGCCATGCGGACGATCAAGCCGCCAAGTCGGGACGCCGAGTTCAGCCGGAGCATAGACACGAGAAACAGCTGGATGGCGAGCGCAGCCTGAGTGGCTTGTATAGATGCTGGTTGGTAGAGAGCGAATTGTGAGGCTGACATTGCCTCCTCGACTGTGCGGAAAACGAGGAAGCTCGGAACCGGCTGGGCAAACGGAGCCCTCTGGCGGCTGTCGGCCAGCGAAATGGACAGGATTGACTTGACGATCGACCGCTCAAGGTGGCCAAGGGAAGCCACCCCGGCGGCGCTGACCTCTTCGAAGAGACTCAAGACATCCGGGGCGCTGAGAAAGGGCAGTGTAGGGTGCCATGCTTCGAAGTAACTCTTGGACCAGTCGACGAGCTGCTCGAACGAGGGGTTGGAATCTTCACATTCAGATTCCGGGATCAGCTCATGCTCCGCCAGAGATTCTGCTCGTCGCCATCGCGAGACGAGGTTTCACGTTGTAGCTGGTCATCCTCGCCCGGTACGAGGTCGTTGATGCTGTTGGACTGGGATGTCCTAAGGGCAGATTTGCGGGCAAGCCTGACGTAGACGCCCCGGATGAAGTGAATGCCGCTGCCACTGCCGACAAAACGAGCGGTGTCATGCTTGCCCGTGTCTCGCATCAACCCATACTCGCGTGTGGGACGGTCCGTAGACCCCGAGTGCTTCCGTTTGCGCGAGTGGTTGAAGTGAGCCGGGCTGAGGGTTCCGGACTCGGACGTGGCGTTGGGTGACTCTACGGCCTCCATTCGGGAAGGAGAATGGAAGAAAGAAAAGAAGGGATATCCTGGGGGTCAAATAGACCGTCTTCAGTGGACGGCTCGAGGTACGGTGGGGACCTGGAGCATGATGTGGAGAAGAGAAAGGAAGAAGGGCGGTGCGGGCTTCAGAGATTGGAATTGTCCGGGGAACGAAGATGGTTCAGGGAGAAGAGAAGGGGGTGAAACGATCGTCAGAAGCTGTACGCGAGCGAAAATGCCAAGAATGGAGTAAGATCGATTAGCATGGTGGACTTGAGATAGTCAGAAGGGAAGAAAGCATCGGGCTTGTAAGGAAGGAGACGCTGACGCGCGCTTGCATCGGGGCGACGTCGATCAAAGTGGGGCTACTGACACGGTACCTGCCGGCTAGTGGGGCACTTGCGGACAAAGGAAACTCCGCCGTGCTGATGGACTTTTGTTCTTGAACACCAGCTTTTTACGCCGCAGATCCTCTATGAGGGACGAGACGACAGTGATAGTAGCCCTGCTGCTCTATCGACAGCACCAAGATCTCGTTCTGTATCAAGAAACCATTTGACTGCCATGTCTCGGAATGGCAGTGACGGAGGGGATGGCAATGCCATGCAAAGCCCCATTGCTTGCGAGTCCTGTCGGCAAAGGAAAAGAAGGGTTAGTCCGGCTTCTCTCGAGGCGCATTTTACTACTCCCGTTTGCTAACACCTTGCAAGTGCGACAGGAAGTTGTGAGTGGCTCCATCGCCTCCAAGAGGGCCCCTGTCCAGCCAAGGTCTTGAGGCTCACGTTCCCCGCAGACCGTTTTGTCTCCAATGCAGCCACGAGCCTGGAAGATGCCAATACCCAGAGCAGAGCAAGAGGTATGCCGCCTTCTTCTCTTTTGCTATGACACGACCCTGACAGATTTATGCCAGAGGGATCCCCAACGGATATCTCAACAAGCTGGAAAGTCGGCTCGCAGAAACCGAAGCCGCCCTTTTCAGAGTTCTATCTGGGGCCCTCGATAGCCAAGTACTCGATTCGGCGTCTTCGCCTGTACTACCCCCACAGGCGGCATGGACGCCTAGGCAGAACAAAGTCGACCGTGTCAAAGAGTGGCAACTCCTTCCCCTACAGACTTCTGGCGACATCCAGGCTTGGTTCCGGTCGAAGGCCACTGAGCACAATGATCACGGCATCGACCTACCCGCAGCCAGCCCTCAATCCCTGATCTCGTCGGTCTCGGATCCAGTGTTTGCGCCGCCTCCCCCAAGGGATGCTGGTTCTGGCCAGGATTATCAGGCAATCTCAGATACCGTCATTGAACCTCAGCTCCGGACCATGACACCGATCGTCACGACACCAATGAACAGAAGTTCTTCAGAAGGTGTCAGCAAGGCCAAGGAGTTGTCCAAATCGCAGCAAAACCTCTATTTCTAGGCTAAGCTGTGTTGCTCAAGGTAAACAATTGCCCTGAACAGGTGCGAGAACCAGACATGTGTAGAGACACAAGTGCGTTGGCGATGCAACCCGCGAGATGTTGTGCACCTTGCGGAAAACACCCGTCGCCTACTCGCGGCTTTGCTCCAGGGAACTGTACCCCGCTACGGCGCCGAGCTACCCCGCAGTCACCATTCCGCGGCGGCCCGGTTTCCACATCTACCCGCTCGGCTTGCTGCGGAATTACGGAATCCCCCAATTCCAAACAACAATGACCTCTGGCTTCTGAGACCCTGAGAGGCCAAAGCTACAAACCCATCGACGAGCTGTTCAATTGTTTTTGCGTTGTCCACTCACCAAACTAAGCAATTGCAACGAACTCGGCTGTCAACATGTCAAACTCTCAATCCTGGGCGTCAGTCTCTCCCAAGAGCCACTTCTCGCTGGCCAATATCCCGTTCGGCATCATCTCCTCAAAGTCGGACCCGACTCACCGCCCCGCGGTCGCGATCGGAGATCACGCCTTGGACCTCAAGGCCTTCGCGAAGGCCGGCGGCTTCCACGCCCTGCCCTCAATCCAAGAGCACATCGAAGTCTTCTCCTCGCCCACGCTGAATAAGTTCGCAGCTCTGGGTCGGCCGGTTCACCGAGAAGTGCGGACATACATCCAGTCCATCCTCAGCGACAACACGTCGCATGCCGGTCTCCTCAAGGACAACGCCGAGCTACGCAAGACGGCGCTCATTCCTTTCTCCGAGATCCAGAACCACCTGCCCCTAGCCATTGGCGACTACACTGACTTCTACGCCGGCAAGAACCACGCTTACAATGTGGGCGTCCTGTTCCGTGGTCCGGACAACGCGCTGCAGCCCAACTACGTACATCTGCCTGTCGCGTATCACGGCCGCGCGAGCAGTGTTGTGGTATCTGGCACGCCCATCCGCAGACCCTGGGGACAGATTCTCAAGGACCCCAAGGCAGAACCAAAGGTCCCTGTGCTTGCACCCTGCGAAAGACTCGACATTGAGCTAGAGATGGGCATGTTCCTGTGCCGCGAGAATAAGCTGGGAGAGCCTGTATCGGTCGACCAGGCCGAGGAGCACATCTTCGGTTATGTCCTCATGAACGACTGGAGTGCCCGAGACATCCAGGCTTGGGAATATGTCCCCCTGGGTCCCTTCACATCGAAGAACCTGGGCACGAGCATCAGCCCGTGGGTCGTGCTTGCGGACGCGCTTGAGGGGTCCAAGACGGCCGGCATCGAAAACAAGACTGAGCTTCAGCCCTACCTCCGCGAAAACAAGAAGGATAATGTTTTGGGTGTTGAATTGGAAGTCGACATCATCAGTAAGCCCCGTCTCCCGTGCACTTCATCTACGCGAATGCTGACGCAACATTCTTTAGCTGCCAGCGGAAACAAGACGACGATCAGCCGCACAAACTCCAAGAATTTGCTCTGGTCATGGCCACAGATGATTGCGCACCACACCATCACGGGCTGTAACCTGCGGCCGGGCGATCTGCTCGGATCTGGAACCATTTCGGGTACCGAGTCCGGCACCGAGGGCAGCATCCTCGAGCAGACACAAGGAGGCAAGCAGACCGTGCAATTGACCGGGGGCGAGGAGCGTAAGTTCCTCAAAGACGGCGATACAGTGACCATCCGCGGCTGGAGCGCCACGAGGGCGCGTTGATTGGGTTTGGCGAGGTTTCTGGCAAGATCGAGGCTTCGTTGAAGCTCTTTTGATCGCGTTAGAAGCCACTCATGTCGGAAACATGTGTGATTTATGAGTACCTGAATAAAATTGAAGAGAGGCCTATGAAAGCACGATCGTTGAGACAATCATGAAAAGTTATGAAAAGTTGGTAGTTGTAGGTAGCTATCTACTTGATTCTGAGCTCATCAGGAGTATCGGGCTGGTTAAAATAATGCGCCTTTACCACCGCCGGGTGATCCTCAAAGTTCTTGACAACCTTCCGAATCGTCGGATACGCACTCAAGTCCACACCAAACCTCTCTGCATTCCAATAAGCCGGCAACAAACACACGTCCGCCAGTGAAATCTCATCGCCCACGGAGAACTTTCCCGCCCACTGCTTCGCAATGGCCTCGTACGCCGCGAACCCGTCGGCTGTCAGCTCGCGATTCCACTGTTCCGCGTTTCCGCCCAGTGCCCGCACGCGCCTCATGATGCGCATGTTGGTCACGGGCTGCACGTCGCAGGAGACGATGTTCACGAAGCTCCGGACTACGGCACGAGTCTTGGGGTCCTCGGGGAGCAGGGGCGTGGACGACCGGTGAGTTTCTTCGAGGTACTCGAGGGCGGCAACGGACTGAGTTACTCTGAAGTCTGCGACCGAGCGGTGGACGAGGAGGGGCACGCTGGCGGAGGGGTTGAGGGTCAGATGGGACGGGGAGCGGTGCTCGTCTTTGAGGAGGTTGGTGGGAATTATAGTGTATGAGATGGATTTCAGGTTGAGGGCTATGCGAAGGCGCGCGGAGCAGGAGGAGCGGAAGTAAGAGTAAAGGGTATATTCTGAATCAGCCATCTTGGAGGCTAAGCTTCGTTGGATATTGCTACACTGTGTGTCTGGCGGGAAAATTCATAAGTAGAGGGCACAAGGACGCATTTTGGACATGAGCTTGGTCTTATTTCAGTAAGCCAATGGCCAAGATGGAACAAGTCATGGAATTCCCGCCCCCCTCGAGGACAAGACACATTGACACATGAAAGGCGTGGAAAACCCGCTCCTAGCCTTCCCCTGCCGAAGAGGAAGCGCTCGGGCTTGGAGGCTGATGCATATAGCACCCGAGAGGATCATGCGGGGAAGACGGGTCTCGACGGCATGTTGGCTGCGGGGAGCACGTGTCAATTGTGTATGGGCTGTTCACAATTGAAGCTGTTGATTGGCCAATCTCTAATCTGTTTGGACCTTGGCCATGGCTTGCTCATCGGGCGGAAATTCGGAAACTTGGCAACTTCAACTTGGAGAGTAACTTGAACTTTCCGGTTCCGCCTTCAGTATATCGCACTGAAAACGGGAAGATACAAGAAACTGAGGAAAGAACCTACAATCTCGGTTTTATGGCTAAAACGTTGACTTCGAGGTCAATAACTTAGACGCCAGAATGCTGGCTTTCCAAAATTCTGCCCACGACCTAGTACTGGGCTAGTCGACGCTTTTGGGTCCCCAGACCCAATCCTCTCTCAAACCAACTTCTCGGTTGCCTTCTGTGCAATGGCTTCTAGCTGCTCATGGCGACGGAGCGCCATTTCAAAATCTGGAAAGTCCTTGGATGCAATTGCAAAGAGCTCTTAAAGAGTCGCGACGTTGCACGCCCGGATGGGTAGACTTTGTTGGAACTCGCTTCAAGCCCAATCGACTGCCTCGACTTTATCGGTCTCGAAACCATGGACCCGTATAACAACAGGGCCGTTGTACCAGTTGGCCTGGAGGATGTTGCTTCCGGCTGTCAGCCGTATCTCGCCCTTCTCTCCGCTGATGGTCCAGACTAGGCGTGGCTCGCCCGGGAATGGGGTACCGAGGCGGAAACTCACAGACACCGTAGCGCCTTTTACGGCGATATTGAAGGCCGAGGTGATGGAGCCCCCGACGTTGATAAGGTTTGGGGCGTTGGAAATAACTGAATTGACCTCGGCACCCGTTAACGGATCAATGAGCTTGACCTCAGGTCGCTGAATCTGTAGTTGTGAGACGGTGGGCTCAATCTCGCCGATGACATGCCGGACCTGATCCCATACTGCACCGCATCGCATTGTTAGCAGCTAGCGGTCTAATGCGGGACGGGGCTAACTCACGATGGGCAAAGAAGATTGTGTAGAAGTTGCCGTCAATTTCCCGATTTGCAAAGTACTCGAGCTCGGGTTTCAGCGTGTCCCTACCAACCGGGCCATCCACGGCTCTGAACTCGCTACTCAGAATCTTACCGATTCGTCCCTTGTCCAGCAGCTCAGAACTCTTGACATGAACAGGCGCCACTCACCCCTGAACGCCGATCATGGTCCGGCTTCCGCTCCG
>JAIMZG010000786.1:0-26535 GCA_020466075.1 Colletotrichum coccodes
GGCCACCTCGGCATCCTCGTCATCCTCCCCTGGATATCAAAGATGCTCGTCGAACCCCGGGGTCGCTTCCGCTGCACCGGGTTCGGCAAGGACGCTCTCCTGGCCAAGGCTCGTACGTCATGATTGCCAGCGGCGCTCTGATCGAGGCCCTGAGCCGCGAGATCGTAGTCTTCCTGATCGGCCTCGTGGTGGGCACATTTGGGTCGGCCAGCGCCCCCCTCGCGCGAGCGATCATTACAGAGTTCGTCGCGCCGGAGCATACCTCGCGGCTGTATGCCCTGACCAGCATGGTCGACACCCTCGGGTCGCCGCTCGGCGGCCCGGTGCTCGCGTGGGCATTCTCGGTCGGGCTGGAGAAGAAGGGGGGCTGGAAGGGCCTGCCGTGGCTCTACGTCGCCTTCTTGGCCTCGCTAGCCTGGGCGGCGTTGATGCTTGTCAGGGAGCCGAGGAAGAAGGGACCCGTTCACTTGGAGAACGAGGGTGACCGGGAGGGTCTGGACTATGAGTCTGGGGCAGAAGATGAGCTGTAAGACGCGAACGTGTTTCCAACTGTTTTGTTTAAATCAATGTATTTCAAAGGTGTTTACAGATAGACTCGGGAGGGGGGATTGGCTGAGCTCCGAGGTTACACGGAGTTAGGCAAAGGCCACTTGTAGAATTATCGCGAGTCTGCGGCAACGTAGACTGGTCTCAACGGGGGTTTACAGGCGTTGCTCATTAATTCATCCGGTACCGCAACATGAGGTGTTTGCACACAGCGAAGAGCTTTTCGGTTGCCATGTGAACGGCCAATAGCAGGGACGGCAAAGCCGACGCACTTACGACCGGCCCTCGCGGCATGACCGAACCAACGAGGTTGATCCCTGGTGAAGGCAGCGATGTGGACTCGAGCAGCCTCGCTGGCGGTGAGTGTTCCATCACTCACCCGACACGTGGCGGCCATTGGGAACGAACAAGCACTGAAGCGAGGCTGACCTGAAGCGCGGCGAGTTGAGATATTATAAGAGGGGTTCTATAACGTGAACGGAGAGGGTCTTGGTTGGTCGTCATGGCTGTCTGGGCTGTTTCTCGCGATAAACCAGGTCAATGCGCATGAAATCGGGTAATTTTGGGCTCGTCCGCGATGGTCTCCTCCTCATTATTCGTGTTGTCGGGCATCGTCGTTCATGCCTCGGCTTCGAACGTCAGGTCTGCCGACGAACAGGATAACTGCGCCGTTCTATGCACGCGCTTGAATGAAGAGAGACGGAGCAAAACGGCGCCAAGGGATAACGTTAAACCAGTTTTTCAACATGAACTCATGGCCTTCGCTGAAGAGGCAGATCCCAGCGCATCAGCCACAGTCGAAACACCCTCCAGGTCCCTCCCGGTTGAGAAGAAGTGACATGGCCACTCAATAACGGAGATCCCTGCTGTTCGGGGCCGCCTCTCGAGCGTCATCCCAAGAGATTAGGACAATGTTGGCCCCTTCCAAAGTCCCTACCCGGTCGAATCCTTCGGTTCTTGGCGGGCTTTCCAGCGGAGACTCTTCGGAAACGTGAGACTCGTTACTGGCCAACAGAACCCGTCTGCTTGGTTTCCCCCGACACAGAGTGGGAAAACGCGATCAATTAGGGCGAAGACGGGGGGGGGGGCAACAGGGGTCCGAAGAGGGCAAGGCGGCCTGCGAGACGGCCTTCGCCCGCCGTGGCTCAGCGAAGAACGACACCGCTCTCGCTGCTGTTCCCGCCGTGTCGGTCCGTGGCGCAGCCCTACAAGCACCGATGATCCCTGTGCAAGCTCGATAGCCTAGACCGGAAGAAGTCTTGTTTGTGCCTATTCATCCCCCACCCCTTTTGCTGCCCCATCCCGCCCTGCTAAGCAGTGAAAAGCAACGGTACGACCCCTACTGCTACGGTATGAGACCCTTCGACGGCCAAGTGCCAGCCCCCCGCATCCGCATTCGTTGGTGCCGTGCCGCAGAGGCAGCCCGGCCGGACAATCGAGGGGGGGTCTGATGTCATTGGCCACACCTGTCATCATCATGCCATGACAATAGCACGGGAGGAATAGGTCTACTATGGATTGTCTTTCCTAGAGCTACAGCATAACACCAAAAGACGGGGTCTCTTGGGCCTGCCAAGGATTCCTGGGCGGGCATATAACGCCCAGCCAGCCTCTGCGAGGGACATCCACCGTGTTGAATCATTCTCGAGTCGAGTCACATTAAGTTGAACCGCCTCTTGAGTATCTGTCGTACCACCATCCGTCACGACCATTGAACGTCCAAACACTCTCATCTGAAACCCCATTTTCCCTCGCCAAGGTCCCGCCGGCGTACTTGAACCTTGCGATACCCTCGACCTCACCCACGCCTGCTTCTCGGGTCGGCAAAGCCTCGAGATACCCCTACAGAGCAGTGACCAACCCTCGCCTTACGTCGGCTACGATGTCGTCCGACCTGGAATCCAAAATCCGCCAAGCGGCCGTCCGAACCGCGACCTCCTCGCCGTCCTCGCCGCCACGGACAACGCGATCCCCGACCTGACGCAGCAGCGCCGCCTCATCGCCGACCTGGACCACCAGCTCAAGGAGTCGGACAAGAACGTGCGCGCCCTCGACGCGCGGCGCAAGAAGGAGCTCAAGGACCACGAAAAGTACCGCGACAGCGTCATGCGCCGCTTCGTGCACAAGGCCGTCGGCAAGCGCGACAAGTTCGACGAGAAAGCCGCCCGCGAGGAGCGCGAGTACTTCGACGTCCTCCAGGAGGAGCACCGCGAGAAGGAGCTCAACAAGAACTTGCGGGAGCAGCTCGCCGACGCGCAGGGCGCGGGCGGGTCCCTGGAGGCCGAGGCGAGGCGCCACGATGAGGCGCAGTGCGCGCTCGACAGCCTCTACGACTCCATCTTCGCCGGCCCGACGCCGAGCTACCCCGACGAGGACTCGCGCGAGCGCGAGGCCGAGGCGGCGCGGCGCGAGTACCACGACACCCGCTCCAAGGCCGAGGCGGAGCAGCACGCCATCCGGCTCCTGACGGACGCCATGAGGCGCATGGGCGACTCGCTGCGCAGCATGGACGAGGCGCTGAGCCACTCGCGCATGGACATGTTCGGCGGCGGCACCATGTCGGACATGATGGAGCGCAGCGCGCTGCAGCGCGCCGAGAGCGCCGCCCAGGAGGCCAGGATGCTGGTCATGCAGGCCCAGCGCATGACGCCCTACATCGGCGACCTGCCGGCCATCAACATCAACCACGGCAGCCTGATGGGGGACGTGCTGTTCGACAACATCTTCACCGACATGGCGTTCCACGACGAGATCAAGAAGTCGAGGCTGTCGGTGGAGAGGTGCACGCAGGTCCTGAGCCGGTTCCTGCAGGACACGAGGGGGAGGCACCAGGAGCTGACGTGGGAGCTGAAGAGCCGCGGCGAGAGGTTGGAGAGCACGAGGACGGCGTTGCAGAAGGAGAGGGAGAGGTTGTTTGAGCAGATCGCAGGGGAGAACGTTGACGTCAAGGGCGCCTCGACGAGTGCGGCGCCGATCGAGCTGAAGCAGTAAGCTGGCTGCGCGGGAGGAGTTGAGTCGAGGACTGGGGGACTGGGAGCAAATCACGAGAGACGAGCCTGTTATTGTTAGCCCTTCTTCTTCTTCTTGATACCTATTTTCCAATCACGACGATCGAGCGGTCAATGTTTATTGCGTTCAAAAAAAAAAACAAGTTTCATTTCGTTTCGTCGTGCTACGTATCCGGCCGTTGGCATCATTCCCCCGCCTAGTAATCCATGTGGTGGTGACGACCACGGCGCTCGCTGCGAGCGTTGTTAGCCGCCGTCAATATCGGAAAAGCTGCAGGCCATGACTCACGGGTTGTACTCGTCCATGTCGCCGTACTGCTCCTGGTACAGGTGCTCGGCCTGCTTCTCGGCGTGTCTCTTGGCCTTCTCACGGTCAATGTAGTCGAGGCCCTTGGTCTCGAACAGCTTGTCGACCTCGGCGCCGGCGATGCCGACGAGCATCTCCTTGGCGAAGGCGTGCTTGACGGGCTCGCCTGCATCAGAGAGACATGTCAGAAAGGGATTCGGCGTGAGATGGGAGGGTGAGCTGCAGGCGTACCGTTCTTGCGCTGGCGGTCCTCGAACAGCTTCATGGCCTCGAAGGCAGCGCCGCCGGCGACGATCTCGTGACTGAGCTTGCCCTCGTGGCGGCCCTCGTAGACGGCGTCACGGTGCTCCTTGGCCTCTCCTGTTCTCTGCGTCAGCCAACGGCAGCGTCTCGCGGGATTGACCGTGACGGCACATACCGAATCCGAACATAATGGCGTCTGGGTGGTTGTTAAAGTATGTGATTATGAGTGGACTAGGTATTGGTGGTGTCCGTCAAGCTTGAGCGCAGATGGTCTTGCCTCCATCGACCACGGAGGAGGGGCAGCTCAAAGGGTTCTTATGCCCCTCGCAATCCTCGACCCGGCTTTCATGTGATCGTCGAGGGGCCAGGTAAGCTTGCTATTTTGGGCGGCGTCTTAACCTTTTGCCCCTGATCCCCATTCAATGACATGGTGGAGGGGCCGATTCGACCTCAGCTCGCCTGCAGCTTGAGGAGGTAGCGCGGGTCCTGTCGACTCAGGCTGCGGCCAGCGTCCCTGGAAGAAACCGATGCGAGGCCTTAGCTGAAGCAACAACTTGCGGGGATGGGAGGGGGGACGACGACTCGTCGGTTTGATCGAAACCACGATTGGACGAAGATCGTCTGGCATGGAATCTGTTTCGAAGGCGTAGAGGGAGACTACTGCAGGCGCCAGTCTGCCGTGTTAGCCTTACACGACATGGCCTGACGTAGAACCGTGGATGTGTTTTGGCGGGGCTGCTCGGAACATCGGCAGCGCTTTCGCTGCCGCGGGGGTAAAAGGCCATGTCCGCGCCCTCGCCCGTGTGCCGTCTCGAGGGTTTGATTCGAGAAGCCGTCCGAGGCGACGACAGACTTTGGTCTATAACATGGGCGAGTCCGCCCGACCTTGAGACTACTGGGCAGAGTTGGTCAGTGGCCATGACTGAGCAAAACACAGGACGAACACGCCGTACAAAGGTTCCTGCCAACGCCGTTATGTTTCTTTGGAACATGGAATATGAAATGTTGAAAGCCTCAGAGCCACGCTTGTAATGATTCGGCCAAGCCCCGCCAAACCCGGGGAGTTCGGCATTGCCGCGTCAGCCACCCCTGCCGGGCTGAAGAAAACAGCTGGGGTTGCTGCGGCGCGAAAGCTTGACCATCGCGGCTAACCGGCAGCGAGAGCTCCATGGCCCCTCCGGAGCTATCGTTTCGCAAAGACACCCGTCCGTCCTTGAGCCGTCAGAAACGACAGCTCGTGGCCCGGTATATAACCCACATAAGACCGGCACTTGGGGCCCTGCATAAGTCGAGGTGCAGCTTGGATCCTGCTCACCGACATCATGACGTGTGAGGAAGCTCCGTGCAGCGGGTGTCTCGAAGCACGCCTTCGGACGTGATGAAAAGGGGCCCTTCGTCGTGAGGGGTAGCTTCGGAAAGTGGGCGCAATCCAGAACTCAGCGAACAGCGGAGCAGAAGCTTAATGGTTCCGTCCCATCCAACCAGAAGCTGGTTCAATCTGCTCAAGGTTTGTGACTGTGTCCTGGAACTCGCAGGCTTGCAGCCCCCGGCGGCGAATTCGCTATGCGTTGACCGCTCTCCGAGACCCTCATAAACCTGATGATCCCGCGTATGCTGCCGCGAAAGTTATGGAGCCCGCCCGTTGAAGCTTCGTTACCGTCGTTTCCAGGACCCTCGGAGCTCTGTACTGGGGCGTCTCTGCTCAAGCTCGATGAGGCCGATCCCAAGCCGAAAGCCGAGGGCCTCATAGTGAGGTACCAGCTGCCAGATGCCTGGTAGAAATCATCGCCTGTTTGGCGATAGCGGGATCGCGCAACATCGAGAGCCCCCGGCTTGGCAGGGTCCAGTTTCAGGGGTCCCCGGTGTCCACTCGCCACACCTTGCCAGAGTGTCGGCTCTCAAGCTCGCCCGTCCAAGTTGCGTTGTCAGTTTCGCCATATCAGAACACAAGCTACGTCGCGAGTGCGCCTTCGCTTTGCATCAGACGTTAAGTAGTTGAGGCGTTGCCAGCCGGCCTCTGCTGCGAGGTGCTATTGCGACGTGAGCTTTCATCCGGCCCCTGCAGCTAAACATTACTTTCATCAAAGGTCTTCACGATGTTGTCAATTTCCTGCTTTGAGGTGCTACCCGACGCCACGGTTCCCAGCTCATCTATGATTTGTCACCAAACTTGACAAGATATTCTTCGTGGGCCTTCTTCTGGCTCTGCCATTGCTTCTGCAGCTTCTTGAGCTGGCTCTTGGGCACGTCGCTGCCATCCTTTAGCTTCGTAGGCAGACCCTCCGCGTCCCACTCGGCGTACTTCCCGTCGCTTTTGAACATTTCCGTGTGGGGAAGTTTGGCCTTCTCCCACTTCTCCTTCTCGGCCTGCTCGCGCGCCCGTTTCGCCTCTTCCTTGGCCCGAGCCTTTTCGGCTTCTCTGGCCAGCTTCTCGTTCTTCGCCGCAATCAACTCGCTCGCCGGCACGAACTTGATCAACGACGACTTGCCGTCCGGCCGGTCGTCCAAGTAGACGCCCAGATTTGTGAGGTCTTCGTCACGAATCCGGTCCGTGAGAGAAAGGATGGCCTTCTTCGTTTCGGGAGAAACGGTCGACACGATGCGTCGGAGCTCGTCACGCAACCTCGAAGTGGCTCGCAGGTAGGGAAGCGCCAACTGCTCAGGGTCACGCACGCCCCGGTCGGCGAGGGACGAAAACTCAGCTTCGGGGTTTTGGTTTAGCAGGCTGGAAATCGATTCCGCGGAAATTCCGAGCGCTGCGACGTCCGACTTAACGGTCTGGAACACAGCAGCGTACGGCTGCACGACAGTCTTCGGGTCTAGGCTCGCGTTGGACGCCGGAGCAGCCCAGCCGAGGCCGTCATAGGGTGCCGTGGCATTCTCATCGAGGCCGAAGGTTCCAAGGATCTTGGTGATCCAGCGGGCAACGGTAACGAGCGCCGGCAGGTTCGCCTCAGCTTCCTGGGAGACGACAACCTTGTTCGCTTCGCTGACGAGCTCTTGGATCACGCGCATCGCTTGGGGGGTATCAAAAGAATTGGTAAGGGCGGTGTGCAGGTCAGCCTGGGCCTTCTCGAGCTCAGACACCAGGTTTCCGGTCGGCTTGTCGGAAATTGAGAGGGACTCGACACCTGCACTTGATGCGTTGACATCCGCGACAAGGGCCTTTACGTTCGTGAAGAAGTTCTGCATATGGTTAGCTACACCCAAGAGTTTGTCTTCACTGGAACACGCACGTTGATGGTGGCCTCCCAGCTGGAAGCCTGTGCTCTCATGTCGGGAGAAATCTCGACGCCGTCGTTCCACTTGCCCATGAGGAACACGGTGCGCATTCCTCTCGACGTGTATGTCGTCGCCAGGGCGTCCTGAATTGTCTGGAAATTCTTCAGGGATTTGGACATCTTGGATCCGGAGATGGACAGATGCCCCATGTGCAGGAAGTTGTTGACCCAGGTGTGCTCGCCCTTGGAGTTATCAACGTAGTAGGCCTCACTCTGAGCCAGCTCATTGTCGTGGTGAGGGAAAGCCAGGTCGATACCACCGGAGTGGATGTCCATCTGCGCTCCGAGAATATCAGAGGCCATGACTGAGCACTCAATGTGCCAACCGGGGCGGCCCTGGCCCCATCTGCTCTCCCAGTACGGCTCTCCCTTCTTTGACTTCTTCCACAGAGCGAAGTCGCCCTCGTTGCGCTTCTCACCCAGGTTCTTTGATAACGCTCCCTCTCCATCCTCCTGCAGCGACTTATCGTTGCGATTGCCCGGACGCAGGCGCGCATATGTGTTGCCGGCCTTCTCGAACGCCATGATGTCGAAGTAGACGGAGCCGTCAGACTCGTAGGCAAATCCCTTGTCCACAATCCGCGCCACAAAGTCCGCAATTTGGGGCACGTACTCGGTTACTCGAGTAATGACGTCGGGACGCAAGCAGTTGAGGGCGTCCATGTCGTCGAAGAACTCCCGCTCCATGCTCTGAGTCAGATCGGTGAAGATGGTCTGGTCGCTCGTGTCGATAGTCTCCTTGTAGAGGGAGTCTAGGTACGGAAGCAGGATTTCGTCGATGCCGGGGTAGAACTTCTTGTCCTTGATCGCAAACGCAGCGGCGTCCATGTTGCTAATGTGCATCTTCGTTTTCGCCTCATCGTCGCCCGGCTTGCCCTCACCAGTCAGGGTGCCACCCGCAAGAACCTTTCCATATGCGCCATCCCTTCGCTCGAGGTAGTTGTTCTCGTCCAGGTCAGAGGATTGTAGGAGAGGCAAGCTTTTGTCGGCATATGCGCGGAATGCCGTCAGGGCAAGCTTGGCCAGCTCTTCCTCAGAGTAGCTCTTCTGCTTCTCCAGTTCGAGCAGGCGTTGTCTGCGGGCCTTGATGATGATCTACAACGTGGCAATTGTCAGCTCCAAGCTGGCATGGCATGACAGATGGTCGGAGGACCAACCTTGTCATCGACATCGGTGATGTTCATGACAAATTTCACGTCAGCTCCAAAGTAGTGGATCATGATGCGCCGGATAATGTCAGTGGAGACATAGTTACGTGCATGACCCAAATGACTCTTGTCGTAGACAGTAGGCCCGCAGGCATACCAAGAGACCTTTCCCGGTTTGATCGGAGTGAAGGGCACCGGCTGGCCGGGCTTCAGCGAGTTATGCAGCTTCAAAGACTCCATTGTCGCGATAGTGGCACAAGTCCTAGAGAATCGAAGGTTGGGTATCTGAGTGGAGAGAGTAACAGAAAGCCTGGTGAGTCTAAAGAGGCGATTCATCCAGGATAAAAGAGGAGGGGCTCAAGGAGGGGCATGGGAAGGCGGAGGAGGAGGAAGCTCTGTCGAAAGGGTCAAGACGGAGGGTCACGGTTGGAGGGGTTGAGTGACTCAATCGGGGAAGGGTGCGATCGACCGAGTAAGAGCCAAGTCGCACCCTTATCAAAAATAAGGGTGTGACACCACCTTCAGCCTTGCAGTCGAAGGGGCGGTGTGTCGACTTCTGAGTGGCTGGCTCACTTATACAGCCACTTCCGCCCCGCGTTAAGCCACAATTTTCTTTTCTCTACTGTTCAGCCTCGCGAAGTTTTTCCCTGTCCTGCCTTCAATTTCTGTATCACCTTGGTCCCTGTTTCTTTGCGAAATCGCGGCCACACGAACTACGCCCAGCAGACATCAAGCTTGGCCGGACAGCTCAGCAAAATGGCGAAGCGTCGCCTTTCCTCGAGCCTGGCCCTCGGACATCCGCCAATTCCCTCGCCATTGTCCAACTCTCTCGCGACAACCTCGTTCCCTTGATCCTTCAGGACTCAACCAGCGCCGTCGATGGCTACGCCGAGGGCGCGGTTCTGAACACCAGGTTCGGATCTTTTCCCCACTCGACGTTGATCAATGTACCTTGGGGCTCGCAAATCCGCGCCTCGATCGTCGATACCGGTTCCCGAGGCCGCAAGCGCAAGAGAAAGGAGGAAGAGACCGATGGATCCACGCCAGCCGCTGGCGATGATCTCGAAGCCGAGTCGAGCGCACCGGTCAAAAAGGCAACGACCGCTGCCAGCGGCTTCGTGCACATACTCCAGCCCACAGCCGAGCTCTGGACCGCAGGCCTGCCGCACCGAACTCAGGTCGTCTACACCCCCGATTACAGCTACGTCCTCCAGCGCATACGAGCCCGCCCTGGCACGCGGTTGATCGAGGCCGGCGCCGGCAGTGGCAGCTTCTCGCACGCCTCAGCGCGCGCAGTGTATAACGGCTACCCAGAGAACGAGACCCAGCGCAAGGGCAAGGTCTTCAGTTTCGAGTTCAACAAGGATCGCTACGAGAAGATGCAGGAGGAGATCCAGGCGCATGCATTGGAAGGAATCGTGAAGCTTTCGCATCGCGACGTATACAACGGTGGATTCCTCGTCGATGGCAAGAGCCCCGAAGCCGAGTCAGTATTCCTCGACTTGCCTGCCCCGTGGGAGGCCCTTCCCCACCTGTCCAGACGAAAGCCCGCGACATCGAAGGCAGACAGTGGGAGCGAGACAGAAGAGTGGGTGTCACCGCTGAACCCCAAGAAATCCGTTTACATTTGCACATTCTCCCCCTGCATCGAGCAGGTGCAGAAGACGATCAACACGATGAGAACCCTGGGCTGGGTAGACATTGACATGGTCGAGATATCCCACAAGAAATTCAACGTCATCCGCGACCGCGCCGGCTTCGGCCAGCCCGAGCGCGGCATTCCGCCCACCGCACGCGATGTCAACGAGGCAGTAGGCAAGCTGCGGGAAATCGAGCGGCGCACGAGAGAGTACCACAACACTGCCGACCCCAACTCGGCAGAAGACTCCCCTGCTGCAGGCAACGCCATGGACGTGGATCGGCCAGCGGAGGCTACAAATGGCAGCCCGGAGGAGGATGCCAACGCAGGCAAGCCGTGGTTGCAGGGACGCATCATCCATCGCGCGGAGCCTGAGCTGAAGACACACACCTCGTACCTGGTCTTTGCTGTGCTGCCTCGGGAGTGGAGCGAGGAAGATGAGGCTGCCGCGCTTGCGAAGTGGCCGTGTGGCGCCGAGACTGGCGTGATTGGAGCCAAGGACAAGGAGACGCGCAAGCAGGAGAAGCGAGATTTGCTTCAGGGCAAGGGCAAAAGGAAGAAGAACAAGACTGGAAAGGCGGAGGCTGTATAAAGAAATCAAGACTAGATGTTGACGGCCATCAAGTGTAATGGTGGGAATGGTAGATACCCTAGCATCATTGTCAGGACTACATTTTCAGGAGTACGGGAAAATTTCAAGTATTTAGGGTCATTGCCTAACCACAAGCAATTTCTTTCACCGTGACTGCTGACGAGAGCCAGTCCCACGGTCGACGGCCATCTCCGTGGCGCTGGCCGTAGTGAACATGGCACGGCCATTGTTCTGGCAGATTTATTCTCATTCAGTGGCCTCTTAGTCTCTAACCACCATGGCTTCAGGCTGCCTTCCCTTGCCCTCGACCAAAACCCCGGCCTTTCTCAGGATATCAACCGTGTTGTTGACAACCTCGCGCTTGACGCCCTCGACGCCATCAGTAAACTTGACAGTCTTCAACCACTCACGGGCATCCGCCTCGGAGTAATCCAGATGCGTGCTGATATACTTGACAGCCTCGTCCTGGTTCTCGTTGAAATGCTTCACGCCCTTGTCGAGCTTCTCGAACAGGTCCTTGACCCTCGCGTCCAACTTCTCACCCTCCTTCGCCAAGCTCGTCGACGCGACAATCTTCCAGCTGCTCCAGGGCGTGTAGATCTCGCCGACGCGGCGGATCTCGCCCGAGTCGTAGTAGCGCTTCGAGGTGAAGTGCTCCCACATGAAGAAGTCGGCGGCGCCGGAGTTCACGGCGTTGCGCAGGTTCTCAAAGTTGTTGAGGATCACCGTGTCCGAGAAGGGCTGCGGCGTCGACGGGCTAAGCCAGCCCTGCTGGTCGGCGAGGACGAAGCCCATGATCTGGCTGCCGGAGCCGATGCGCGAGACACCGATCTTGCCACCCTTGAGGGAGGATACGGAGGTGATCTCGGGGCGCTTGGCGCCGGTCGAGATGGCCCAGCCTGATGAGAGTATTAGTCCATCCATGTCCAGCACGCGAAGGTGATGACCTACAGAGCGGCGTGTCGACGTAGGTGCCGACGAGGCGGTAGCCGCCATCTCCTGGGGCGTCTTCCTTTCCGAGACCGGCGATCCAGCCCTCGGTCAGACCGATGCCGATATCAATCTCGCCGCCGCGGATGGCCGTGATCATGTGGCCCGTTCCGGAGGGGAAAGGAACCAGGGTGGCGTCCAGCCCGAAGTGCTCCTTGGCGAAGTGGAGGGGCGTGGAAAAGTGTTCCGGCACATAGCCGATTCTGAGAGGGGATCCCATTTTTGAGTTCGAATGCAAGAAAAAACAATCGAGTCGACGACAGAAATGAGAAATGGCCGAGGCGGCAGACCTGGGAGAGTTATATATCTCGGGCCGGGGGAGCGAAGGTGAGGCGTCAATGACTGAGGACGTTTGTGGGGTGCGGGGTCCCTTTGCGAGGCATTCTGTGTGCGTCAGTGCACCGTCCATCAGTGCTAGGTCCAGCGGGGCCGACCGGTGGAGCTCCCGGTCCCGTTCCCGCTGGTCGGTTCACCTCGGAAGCCGGCTTCAATGACAAAGTCAGTGCTCACTTGGATCTTGGTTAGCAAGACGTCTCTATCCGGCTCTCAAGGGCCAAAGTCCTTTTCCTCTGTGGGGCTCCAATCTGTCCTGCGAAAGGACTCCTGAATAGGTACTTAGAACAACCACTGGTTGTGTGTTGTGTCCAGTGTTCCAAAAGAGAAAAGTGTGCACGGTTTGTAACTTCGCAGACATACTGCACAGAGCTGCAGAACTGGACCCCAACCACACGTTGCGAAAGCCCCGAGACCAAATACAATGCCTTGAAGTTCTGCCCTGATCCGAAACCAAGCGTATGGCTACGTTCCGTCCCAGTCGAAGTGCCTTTGGATACCAGTGCAACTCCAATTCGGAACACCGCGCAGACAAGGCATCCAATGCTTTGTGCGAAGCTAAGAAGACTATTTCTGAGTCTCTGGAGTTTGTCGAGGTCACCTCGGGCCGGCCGTGTGGTTGATGCATTTTCTAAAACTTCGAAGATGAAGGTCGTTCTGGAGAAATGTTTATGAATGCTGTTCGTCAGAATAAGCAAAGCGTAAAGTAGAGTAGAGTATTGTGGTTGAGTGTATATGGACTCACCAGAAAATGTTCTTTGTTGAAGGCCTGATCTATTTTCCTTGTTTGTGTGTTTAGATGGATCAAGCAGGGCAGATATACTTCGTGTTCAACCCAAGTGCTCCTGTCGATTTGTTCCAAGTAAAGCGTCACGCGTAGTAGCTTCATCAAAGCCCAACTAGCTCAACATTTCTGGCATACTTACAATCCGACTTGCTCAGAAAGGCGGCCATCAAGCCGTAAAGAGTACCTCCGACAGCTTCGCCATTTGGGACGTAAGAGGAACATCTCCTTCCACAACGGTGAGAACCCCCAGAGGCCAAAGCAATGCGGCTAAAATGCCGCATTGCCGCGCTCACAGCCGGACTTTGAAGCACAACTACCGACATGAACGAGTTTAGCCGCTACTCCAAGGCTGTTGCATGAGCGCCGCTTTGGTAGCACTGTCAAGTTAGCCATATTAATATAATGCGGATTGATGACATACAACCCATCACATGTAGTCTGATTATTTGTGTACCATTTGGCATCTCCGCCATGCTAATACGTGCTAGCGTATTGGACGGCAAGTGTCAATTACCTGCTGTTCGAGAGCCGGATAAGCTTATATAAATGTCAGGCACCCTCTGTTTAATACAAAGAGGATAATCCCCTCTCCCAAGCCAGTCGCCCAGCTGTACACTCGGTTTCTCCTTGTTGATTCGTGGATCATTAGACATGGCTATCAAAAACACTCTCCTCCAGGTTCTGCTTGCTACCCCGTTGGGGTTTGCACACCCTCACGGCGCAGAAGAAAGGGAATTCCAACATTCCGCGCAACCTTGGTACAGAAGATCTCTGGATCATTGCGCTGAAGCCTTCGCCGAGCCGGAATTCGTAAAGCGGACGATCGATCGGCGACACGGCGAGCTACAGAGGCTGCGGAAGACGAGGGGTATCGAGAATTTGTAAGCGCATGTCCCATTAACTGCTCCCAGGAAGTATGTGCTGATCGAAAATCGCCGTTACGGACCGATTATCCACGGACGAGACTTCAATACCGTCCTCAATAAGGACCATCGCGTCAACAAGCCATACAATGAGAACACGCCGGCTTCCGAGCTGTTTGCCGGTTCCGGGGCGTGCATGCTCACCCCCGAGCAGACTGAAGGCCCTCTATGTAGAGATCTGCACTGCCCCAAGGCATGCGCATGTGCTGACTAGGCCCTAGATGTGAAGGGTGAAGAAGTTCGTCGTGAATTGACTGAAGGCGAGGGCGGAGTCAAGATGACCATTGACATCCAGGTGGTAGACGTCCGGACGTGCCAGCCCATTACTAATGCTGCTGTCGACTTCTGGAGTGCCAACTCTACTGTGAGTGAAAACACGATTCGATATCCGGGGGTGGTGAACCGGTCTTGATTGCTTTCAGGGTGTCTACGGCGGTGTCCTCAACTATCCCGGCAACGGCAACCCCAACGACCTGTCCCTCATCAACACCACCACGCTGCGCGGGATCCAGTTCACCGACAGAGAGGGCATGGCGGCCTTCGACACCGTCGTGCCCGGCCATTATGCAGGCAGGACCAACCATGTTCATGGCCAGTCTACCTCCAACTCACACCCCGCTCTCCGGCTGACATATTCCTAGCCATCGCCCACATCGGCGCCGTGAAGCAACCCAACAACACCATCACCGGAGGCAGAGTCGCTCACATCGGCCAAATGTACTTTGACCAGAAGCTCCTCGACGCCGTCGAGAAGCTGCCGCCGTACGCCACCAACCGCCAGGCCGTCACCAAGAACGCGCAGGACGGGCCGATGATGATGTCTTCCAACACGGACGACCCGGTCGTGCGCTACGCGTTGGTCGGTAAGACTCTCGCCGATGGCATCTATGCTTGGATCCGCTTCGGTGTCGACGCGAATGCCAATCGCCCGCTGAACCCGGCGGCATGGATCGATGAGAAGGGCGGGCACCAGAGCAATCCCAACCCCGGGGCCCCGACGTTTCCTGGTTGGCCTTGGGGTTGGAAGAAGAGGCAAGAGAGGGACTAAGAAGCATCGGTAGCTTGTTGAAGTTCGAAGTGTGACACAGGCGGGCTACTTTTCGTGACTCTCGTTTACCCCTGGCTGAGTTGTTAGTTGCTTCAGCTGGTTGAATTAGTTCGGGCAAGCTCTACCATTTATTGCTGCGGAGATGAATCAGAAGATCGTGATTATTCTTAAAATAATAGGATTCCACGCATAATTGTATAGGGTCACTCCGTGGGTATATTGTCTGTTGGTTATCGTATGTGTTGGCGTCACGAATGCCTCTTGCTCATTAACCCCCCTTTTTAAGTCGAAATCCTTTCCAGCCTTGGACTGCAGAAATACCAGTAAAAGCCTTGCCTTCTCATTAACCTATTCTATGGAATAAGTAGAATATTCCCAGCCTTCCAAGGGCCAATAGCGTATATTACTCCGTGAATTCCACGGCCCATGAAACCTCCCTCAAAATGATTGAGGCCTTGAATTCAAACGCGAACAGCCATGTATTCAATTCCAAAGGGTTGAAGTAGGTACTCTCCATACCCGGGACGCTTTCGCGACCCTATCCCACCCTGTACATCCTAGACTGCCATTTCTATGTCGTCCTCAGTTTTTTTCTTGTTATGGCTACTATACTAGTGTTTCTTTATATGATTGATTTTCTGTGTTGCAGTTGGAAACAGTACGTTAGAGAGTCGTGAGGTTGGGATGTACAAGGTGGAAACGCTTGTCCCAATTGCAAAACTGACTTGTTAGTCAGTTTCCTTCGCTTTATCCATTCCATGCACGACTTTACGTTGGGCATACGTCCAACTCTACGTGACTTACCGCGGCTCACGGAGAGGTCGGGCGCGATATAAAGCAATAGCGTGGTGCGGCTGATAATGGAGGCCGCCCAACTAGGTCATGTCTGAATAGAACCCTTACTTAATGGCCTACAGACTGTTTGCTTGTGGCCAGTCGGATGAAAGATCACGGCACCTGCAGTAGCGCAATCGATAGTCAGATGTTGACACATCCAAGAGGGGAAGCGTCATGGTCTCAACCCTGGTCGGGAAAACATCAGCTCTACCGGGCTGGTTTCCTCGAGATACTTAAAGGAGCGACCCTGCAGCTCGACACCATCTTTACCCTTGCGCATGGACTCCCCTTGCCTAGACTCGAATAGCCGCGCTCTTCGTCCCATCATTGACGGCAGCCATGTTTCCCGTGCCGACATTGCCGGACAATCGGAGCACTGCTTATTTCAGCTACAGCGAGAACCAAGCGAGCTTGCCCTCAGCATCAACTCACATCAGACTTCTCGAACTCTATCCGTCCAGACACGGAATAGACGCTGCATCTGCATCCCCATCCGGGGTAGATTTGACAGAGAAAGACGATCCTGGATGTTTTGCACACTGCTCGAGCCCGCTCAAATGCACCATCTCGGTCACCCCAATCGCCAACCCGCGGCCATTCAAGGCGCTCTCGTACACCTGGGGTCAGCCGGACAAAACCCACAGCATTGACATCGCCGGGACACGCCTCGGTATCACGGCCTCTCTCGACACGGCACTGCGACATCTTCGTCAAGAAGATGAGCCCGTCACGCTGTGGATAGATCAGATCTGCATCAACCAGGAGGATGCCTCGGAGAAGAACGAACAGGTTCCCCTCATGGCACAGATCTATAGTAGAGCGGAGCTTGTTCTCGTCTGGCTTGGTCTAGCGGCTGACAACTCTGATGCGCTGATGGACTGCTGGCAAGAGATTGGCCAGGCGGCTCGGGACTTAAATATCGAGAGCTTTCTCAACAAGGAACGGCTTCCGCTACTGCGCCCGATTCTGGAGAACCGCGACCCCGATGACCCGGTGACGGTAAAATTCCAGGCCTTGCTTGACAGAGCAGTGCCCATGTTCAACTCCCTTCTTGAAGCGATGATAGCCTGGAACGAGAGGCCATGGTTTCGACGTGTTTGGACGATACAGGAACAAGCATTGGGCACCAGGACATTCTTCCTGTGCGGATCAAAAATGGTGAATCTCGACTTGCTGCCCTTGGCAATTTTAATATTCGACGGATCGATAAGTAGACAGGGGACGAATAGCCCAGGCGACCATGAGCACATCAAGCTATTGGCCAAGGCCCAGAACCACCGATACGGTCCATCGATGGCTCTCAGGCGCCGAAGACGAAACTTCGTAAAGGGCGAGGGGCCAGGGGATGACCTGTATCACCTTCTGAAGAAGGCTTATGTTGACGGAGATGCTCAGGCTACTCTACTGCGCGACCGAATCTATGGTCTGCTTAGCATCGCCGTTGATGCGGACCAGCTGATGATTACCCCAAACTACACTAATTCAGACTGCCGCCCCAGCTTCGTGGACGCTGCTCGCGCTCTTGTTCGTGTTGGCCGGCTCGAGATGCTCTCTTTTTCGCAGTTCCCCAAAGACTTCGACGAGCTGCCATCCTGGGTTCCGGATTGGAGGTCGACACTGACTCATTCCTACCTTTTCGCATTCGAAGACGCCGACAGGCTCCTCGTACAAGCGTCGGGTGACACGTCGGTCGAGGTCGTACCCACACACGACCCGAGCGTGCTCGGAATACGCGGTCTCGTCGTCGACACCATTGAGGAAACAGGCGACGTGTGGGAGTGGGAAGAAGGAAGAGAGGCTCGCGCCAAACATCTCCAGACGATCAAGGCCTTCTGCGAGAGATCGTCGCAGAGCGGGCACGATATATACGAGAGTGATGAGAGGCGAGCCGAAGCCGTGTGGCGGGTGCCAGTAGGGGACCTCTACTGGACCAGGCAGACTGCGTACAACCGCGTTGTCCAAGCCGACAAGAGCGATTATGAGGATTGTCTAAGCGTCCTCAAGTTACTTGCTGAAGGTTTCGAGGCCGTACCCCCAGAGAATCGTCAGCAGCAGCTGGACGATTTCTTCGAAAAGATACCGGGACAGTCCAACTACAGCGAGAACATGGACAAGATGTCGGGCAAGCGCCCATACGTGACGCGGCAAGGGTACGTGGGCCTGTCCTCAGGCGACGCACGTCCAGGTGACGTTGTCGTGATACTGCTCGGCTCTCGGATCCCGTACGTCCTGAGACCATCTGGCAATGGGACGGGGTACTGTTTCGTCGGCGAGGCGTACTGCGACGGTGTCATGGATGGCGAGATGTTGACTAAGCGGCAGCGGGAGACAATCTTCATCACCTGATTTGGTCTTCGTTCGCGAAATGCGGGACGGGAGGGAGGAACACGTCCGAGAGTCGTTTGGTGAGAGGCAGAAGAAGCCTGCGCTCGAGCAGCAAAGTTTTGTTTTATCTGAAGTATACTCGTCGAGTGTTTCCCCTAAAGGCGTGCTGTTCCACCCGTCTGATCTCTAATGTGAAGAAAGTCTATGGAGAGTGCGGCAACCAGACCCGATGCCCCGTGTTTTGATGCTATGAATACAATTCCGTCCATGAGACAACCCCAAAGCGACACGAGGGGGGAGGAAGTAGAAGAAGAACAGGTAAAGACCGGGAAGGGTATCCAAGAAAAGAAAATAATCCAATTTGAAATTCGCGCGCTCTTCTCACGCTGATGATGATGGGACATGGTGTCCCCCCTAAAAAGAATAAAGTGATAATGCCACTTCGCTCAGCCAGAGCGAAAATATTGCCAGAAACGTCCCAGATGCGAGTTCTGGTGCTATGAACATTGAAGCATGAACAGTGAGCCACCCTGGCCCAAAACTGCGCGAGTAACGTAGCCTTGAGCGGGAACGCACTGCGATAAACCTTGCGGCAATGCCGCACTCCGCCATTTTCCTTACTTCGTCTCTCGGCGAGCCTCCTTCGGAATCTTCTCTCCCCATCAGACTCTTCAGAACCTCCTCTTGCCTAGTGGTCGTTGAAGTCTTCGTCTCTCATGGTGTACATGATGTCTTGGGTGATGACTGCCTTGACGTGGTTGTAGAGCACGTAGAAGTAGGCCACCAGCAGGCACAGGCTCATGCCGGTGGCGAACCATAGCACTCCTTGATTGCCGAGCTGGGTGCCGATGGAGATGGTCGCCAGAGTGAAACCGGTGTTGGGGAAGACCATGGCCCACCATCCCAAGTGGAAGTAGACGGGCGGCGAGGAGATGACGGCGATGGTAGCGATGCCGAACCACCAAGCGGCCAGGGCCCAAAGGAAAATGGCGCTCATGAGGGCGATTGTCCTGATGATGCCGGCGTCGATGATGATGCCGTCACGGTCAGGGTCGAGGTTGTTGGGCAGGCCGTTGGCCATACCGATCAGAGCGAGGGCGGTGAAAGCCGGGGGGCCAACGTTCATGTACAGACCGGGGCGATGCTCGCGGTTAGGCAGGCCTGCAGACATAAGACGGCCGACCATGTGTGCGTACATGAGCACGGCGACGGACAGACCCAAGCCCTGGCAAGTCAGGCCGGCGACGACGATAGGAACGGCCGCGATCTCGGGTTGGGTGTCGGCGATGACGGACGCAATGGTACCGGTAAGCATGATGGGGAAGATGGGCAGAATCCAGGTGGGCATCATGGTCTGAAGGCCAAAGTTGTGCTTGGCGAAGACGAAGCTGTACTGGCCAATGGCCAACATGAGCGTGACGATGAGGTAGCCCCAGAAGGCGATCTGAATGGCCCAGACCAGGGTCTCATCGTTCTTGGGGATGGCGTACCGGTTCGTGCTGGTGATGAGCGTCGCGATGGAGAGGAAGAAGGTCGGGAAGAAGAAACCCTCTCGCTCGTGCGTCAACGACTTCTTCATGTCTCCGGGGTACAGGAAGAACCTCGCGAGCATGGCCGAGCAGACGAGGACGAAGAGGAAGATGTTGATGACGTAGACGACGGTACCGATCTGCCTCAACCCGGGAAACTGGTGCGGTTGGGCGAAGATGAGCAGCGAGAGACCTCCCGTGCTCATGGTGAGCGTGTACCACGCCCACGTGAAGTGGTGAAGCCGCGCCTTGAAGGCCATCCTCGGCCGGTTCGGGTCGTTGATGTCGATGTGGCCATGATCATGGTCATGGGCGGGCGCTACGGCACCCTTCTCGACGATGGGCGTGATGGATGTGGCGTAGCCGTCCTTCTCGTTCTCCTTGCCCTTCTCGAACTTCATGTCTAGCGGTGCCAACTTGGGTGAGTTTGGCCTTGACGTTTGCCATTCCGTCGAGTTCTTGCGCGTCGACACCTCGGACTCGGTCCAGGCCGAATTCATTGGATCTCTGCGATCCATATTGGACTGTCTTTTTTTCTTCTTTTGTATATGTTTTGGTGTTTTATGGTGGTGTATGTATGCTTCGTAGTGGATGACTGGACGAAGCAAGAAACAGGAAACGCACGTCGAATCTCGCAGAGAGTAAGTCGTTCGCTCGGAAGGGGGTGGGGTGGTTCTGAGTGAGTGTCGGGTTGTTTCGTAGAGGACCGAAACAACGAGGAAACTGGGGAAGTTGGGGATGATATATTCTTGAAGGTGAAAACAGAGGTGACAATGAGGCTGTGATAAACCCGATCAGAAAGTAGAAAGAAAAAAAGGGGAGAACTTGCTGTCGCTGAACAAGGGGATTCCGGCTCCGGTGGACTGATGCTAATATTTGTGGTCTTGGACCAGATGATATACCTCTAGTGACTGGAGAATGTGCCTAGGAAAGTCCGGATCTTCAGACCAAGCTTGGGTTTCTCAGAATAGATACAGACCTGACTTGGAGTGACAAAACAGGGTATCAGTCCGGTGGAGACGGGTACGTGCAGTGAGGTGAGCGAGAAGCAGGGGAAGTGGGAGAAGGAACCAAAATACACCAAGTGTGTATGTATGAGACGTGACAGTTCGGTGTCTAGGAGAGTGGATGCGTATGGTTTCCGCGACCCTTGTACTGCTGGGAGGAGTGGACGGGGAGGAAAGAAGAGGATCTCTACCAGTCCATCTCCATCAGTTGTTTGCAAAGGCTCATTGACCCTTCGACAGCTGTGCGGTACGAGAAGCACGTCTCGACACCAAATTTGGGTGAAAGTTAAGACGGGGGACCCGCTCGAGAACCCATACATGCACGCCAGAGGGCCAAGTTTGGGCTGTGATGATGGACGGGCGGGCGAAGAGCCCCACAGACACGAAGATGAATACTCGGTAACGATACCGCAGCGCGGTAACTCATGGTCAAGCTGTCCGCGTATCCAAGCCCGGAGACCACGCCTGCCGTGCTCTCCACTATGTGCGTTGTTGAGGCTCTTTGGGAAGAGCGTGGGCCGGCGTTTGGTGTGGCGGCGGCCGGCTCGCGGGTTCCAAGACGTGCCCCCACGGTCATGCACATGGAGGTGACCCAGTTGGGCGACAACCGTTCGCCAGAACAGGAAGGATGTCGAGGCCAGGGGTTGGCTGTCGTGGGCCCGGCAGGCGGCCAGCGAAGGTTGCGCAAGGCCGGGGGCCAGTGGTGCTGCAGCGGTGGTTGAAGAATGTTTGTGAGGGGGGGCGTCTGCGGTCTCGATGTCTCAGACGGGGGTCACAAAAGCGGTAGCTGATGTACATCAAGATGAGAGAAGAACCTGCGGCCAGGGTCAAGGGGTAGGCCCATCGATGTGAAGTGATACAAGCCTCGAAGTATTTCGGGGCCTGAGGGGTACTCCTGGAATGTCACGTCTCTCTCTGGGTGAAGGCGGTTCAGTCGCAGCCGTGCCAAGGGGAGAGGGCAGACGGGAGATGGACTGGAAAAGGCAGAGAAGAGGGTGTCGTGGCCAATCGGGGGGCCGCCAGGGCACCAAGGCCGCGTTGTCCTCGCGGCGTAAGGGGGGGGCCGTGCTTCACACGCGCATACACACTTGCTACCGGCTTTCTTCTTCGATTCGTTCCTGCACGCTGGCTTCCTTATCTGAACAATGGCCCCTGGGGGCCATCTTGACGTCGATCACCCACGCACAATAGGCCCGTAGCATGGATGTCTGAGTCGGAAAATGGAGGGATCACCATAGCCATGGCTCTCTTTGACAGAACTCGCAGAAGTCCAGGGGCGGCGCAAGGGGTGGCTGGCAGGTTATGGAGTCGGGAAATATTAATAGCCCATGCATATGGTACCCGCCTCAGATTGGGCTCGAACAAGTCTTCGCAGGTTCACGGTATGACGACTGCGGTATTCGTAAACGTGACAGGAGAAGCAGCGTGGTTGGTTTCCTATCGAAAATTATTCTGGGCTCGTCAGAGACATCCGCACGTCAGAGTCAGAGGTTCCGAGCTGAGGCGTCTGTCTGCGCTGCGGACCGCTCTCCCTTCCCTCCCGCTGCCGCCACCACACGGGTGATGCTGGTAAATCTGCAGAGAGGAAAAGAAAAGCAAGTCTCGAAGAGTCTTCGGAGGGCGGATGTGGCGGACGAGGGTGCCCCCCCCTGGCCGTCCGAGTCGGGACATTCGTTTCACGATCTGAGCTCTGGCCGCCATGAGATGGGAGGACCCGCCTCTTGGATCTCGAAACACGTTCTGAGAGTGAGGGCAATGACGGGATTCCAACCGCAGAGTTTTTCAAATTCTTTCTCGCTCCTCTGAAAGGCCAGAGAAGCCAAGCCTGGCCTCAACAATATTGGACTCCTGCCAGCTCGTGTCTACTGGTCTTGGCTACGGTCCACGCACAGCAGCAGCGATGGAGGCATTCGTAAAGAGAGGCTGCGCATCTCTGCCAAGACCGGCTTTAGCTTTGTCATTTGAATTTCCCCCCTGAAGGAGTGATGAAAAGGGCCCCATACGTTCGTCTGTCTAATCTTCGTCCTGCCACGCGCAAACTTTTATTTCGGGGTCATGGAGGTGACGGCGGCGGCTACGCCTCACTTAGATGCCCTCAACACCCTCTCACGAGTCACCCAGATGCCATCACAAACCACGCTCAACCTTAACTGAACACCCGCGATCCCCACTTGCAATGGACACGAAAATGTGTCGGGACCGAAAAAGATTCGACACAGAACATCAAATGCGGCAGAAAGCCGCCGGGGGTTGCAGCGAAGACACCTTTTAGGGGCAGTCCAGGCCGGATTATTTTGGTGGACAGCGGGTTTGACGGGATTCAGGAGACGGAACCCACCCGGGCGAAACACCGCTCTGGCCGGACGTGTGAAGAAATTGGCCAGGGATCCGTTTCCGTCTTCAGACTCTCTCTCTCTCTCACTCTCTCACTCTCTCAGAGATAAGGCCGGCCAGGCCAGGCACTCAACCTTGACTCCCTACTCTCCCACGCCTTATTTACTAAACTGTCGCGCGGCCGGAAGAGCATTACCCCTGGAAGCCTGGAAGTCTCTCCCGCTGTCGGGTCCACGGTTGTCCCGCCCATCCATATTGAAATAAAAGTCAAAAAGAGGGCCGGCGTCCCGTTGTCTGCCGGGAATGCATCTTCAGGCGTTTGCCTGCCCTGGCCCAAGGTCTCGCCTCTCCTCGCACCCTAGTACTTCGGGCCTCTTGGGCTGGATACTACGTAGTTGGCTGGTTGGCTGGGTCGCCAAGTCGCACAGGTTGATGGGCTCAAAACGGCTCTGATGATGACGACGAAGACCGAACAGAGCTATCGTATTGCAAATTGTTGCCGCGGAGGATTTCTGCTGATAATCCCGATCGACCACTTGGATATCCAAAGCGCCGTGCCGTCCGAGCCTAAATCCTCGTCAACGAAGTGGTCATGATAGCCCATTGTAAGGTCAGTGAACAGGTTGCTGACAGCGGCACCCAGCAACAAAGCACACACGACACACAGACGACGGCCACACGACGTGGACAGTCAGCCTCTTTGGCCCTTGGCCACCCATCCTCGTCCGCTCTCCAACCATCCATCAGACTGAGAGGGTGGCGTGCATGCGTGCAACCGCAAATCATAAGTGGCCCTTTTCCCTTGCAGAGTCGCTGGCACGGAGCCTCACACTCGCGGTCGTTCCTCATCGCTTTGCGTATGAGGCTTGCCGGTAATACAACCACACGATGCCGGAAAGCCGCAACTCACAAACACTCTGAGCAATTCGGACGAATGTTCTGCGCCAACACTGCAAAACAGCCGTACGCTATGTTGCTCGTGTAGGATGCAAAACGTACAAAACCTCCTCCACAGCCGCCCGTTTCTATTCTCGTGTTTCTTGGCTTTTGTTTCTCCTTCGCACACATACCCGTTTGCCCTCGCTTCGTCTGTTTTGTTCCCGTTCCCGTTCGTTCGCGATCGAAGCCTCAATGATGATGCAACCGCCTGGCCAGTGTTTGACTTCGTCATCCTCCCCCACCACCGAGCGACTTGGCGTTCTGTAATCATCGATTGGATGCCACCCGCTCCAAACAAAAACGCATCGGCGTTTCTTCTTGCTCGTCCAGCACCACGTCGAAACCCAATGGAGCCCTCGGAGAAGAAAGCCAAGCAGATGCATCACTAACGTGACTTCCGCTGATAGGGGCAACCGTTGAGATTGCACCCTTGAGGGGGAACCCATGGCGACCAAAAAAACGCCCAGTCAGCCAATGTGAACGCACCGAGGAAAGATTTCGATGTTCTTCGCTTGCTGAACTTGGCTTTCGATAGGGCGCCGGTGGGTGCGCGTATCTGCATCACAAACTCCCCTGCAGCTCTCGCCTCTTGGCCAGATTGGGTGGCATGATCGACCGCCGAGCGCCAAGCGGGAACATCTCCATCGTCTCCCAACGGCGCCATGCAAAGCTAGCAGTAGGCCCCTGGACCATCACATCTCTTGCGCCGCATCTGCCAAGGCGTGCCTCGAAACGCGCAAGCGTTGACGATAAGCATTTCCCGGCTGCATCCACTGCCGTGCCAGCATTCCCAGAATGCACCGCCCACTGCCACCTCACACCACACATCTGCGGGAGTGTCGATGATGAAGAAAAGGTCGCCATGAAACTTGTGAATTTCCCGTCATGGCGGTGAACGCTACCTCTTGGCGAGACCCTCATCCAACCCTCTGAGCAAATATTCGAGACTTGCGTCGTGTCCAATGAGGAACAGGCGGAAACGCCATGTGGTGACTATCGCAGTGCATTGCCGTGCAAACCACGATGGAGGCGAGCGTTGCCGCCAAGTGACGCGTTGGACGTCCAGTTGTAAACCAATCTCCAGCATGAAGTCAAATTCAATCATGATCCAGGCGACTCATCAATTCCCATGCACGATGTCTCTCTTGGTTGATCACGTTTCTTCCGCTATCCTGGGACACGCGCTGCATCTACACCGTGACATCCTCGGTGGATCTCTATGAATTATATTGATGGGGTCTCTTCTTGGCGGATAGACCTGCTCAAGACGTGCGCAGTTGCAGATCGTCCGGCCGCCGTACCAATTACCAAGTCACTCTTGCTTCCTTTCCGTCTCCTTTCTCTACGCTATCCACAGAAGCCTGAACTTGTCACCGCGGAAGGCCGGGTGCCCTACGCGCGCTAGTGGGGGAGTTTTATCGAACCTACTGGTAGGCCCCAATACCACAACAACCAAGCTTCGAAGTGTCAAACGGAACCCAGTCATGACACCGGCAAAACCCAACGTCTGGGTTCGCTGGTGAACGTGAAGCACCCGGTGAAGCATTGAGCCACCGAGTGTTGGGCCGAAAGTCCCTCCGAAAAGCCCCGAGACGGGCGACTAAGTACTTTCTTCCTTCTGTCCCTGTGCTGGGTTGACGATGCGACTGAGACTTCTCCCCTTCAATCATGTGAAAAAGGCCAGGTTGACGACTCTACCCACTCCTAAATGCCCGATAGCGTCATGACTCAACGGGCGTTCCTCCCGGCTTCCATGCCATCATCCATCATCCATCATCCATCCTCCCCCCCCCAGTGCACGGAGCCCGAGGGGGACCTGACCCGGCGCGGCTTCCGGCGGGCTGCCTCCGGCGACAGCATGGACAACGGGCCGTTGTCGAGTCATCGATGTAAGGTTCAGGGACGGGTGGACGTCGACTTTACCTCATGTTACCGTGTTCGCCCTGGAATCTCGAGAGGCAACATATAATAAGCTTCATTCTCGCCCTCGCTTTTCAGCTGCTTCTTTAATCTATCCAAATCGCCACCGGTCGACATGGGCATTTAATCATGATGCAACCACTCACACGGCCGGGGGAGGCTCAATCGATCGACGGGTAGTGGCAGAGATCCTGCAGTGTAACCCTCATCGACAGGCCGGAAACCTGATAGCTAGGCATAGCCTGCGACCGACCCGTTGCGGACACTTGGCAAGTGCTTATATAGAATGCCCGTCTGCACTGGAAGCTCGCCAACGCGTCAGATAGACAAACCTGCCCGTGGTGCAATACACTATGGCATCGTCCTTTGCTTCTTAAAATTGCGCCAAGTGGTGCTCGGGTTTCTCAGCCTCCTATTGCGGCATGTGCATGCGCAAGAGAGGCTAACATGTCCAGCGGGCTTTAACCCGCGGCCTTGGTGGCCCTATTGGCCTCTATAGGGGCTCCTACAGACAACAGTCGCCGAAACCACAGTTTTTTTTTATAGTTTTTTTCTTTTTCTTTTTCTTTTTGATACGGCGGCATCTACCACGATTACTTTCTCGTCCGTCACCTCCATCTCCTTGGTCTCATGCAATCAACAAGAGAAGCAAGTGCCCCAGTCCCATTGGTAGGTGAAGCGCCCGTCCTAGTCCATGAAAGCCAGTTCGCTTTGCCAAACCAGCCGTAGAGGAAGAAGAAAGCGAAAACTTCAAACTTTGATCAAAGGCCGTGGTAAGCCCGATCAGGTTCAAGAATAG
>JAIMZG010000787.1:0-22367 GCA_020466075.1 Colletotrichum coccodes
CCTCGCCGCTGGCGATAGCTTTCCCTCTTCCGACACACACCAGAAATAGCAAGCAATACACGACCAACGAGGTTTATTAAGTGCCACGTGTTCCCTATACATATACGGGTTATTAACTACGTATCTAACTTGTGAAGTTATACCAAAAGGTTCCTTACGCCAGTCACCGAGTTCAGGGTCGAATCATGATTTTGATTTCGCGAGTCGCAAATGGCGAGCTGTTGAGAGGAGAGCCGCTTACCAAAAGCACTAGTTACTATATGCTCTAACATCTTTAAAGGATTCTCTAATATAACACTGTAATAAACTGATAAAAGATTTTGTTGTCTCATGACGACGTGATTTAATGTGGATGCATAGAAGAGGGCAGAGGTGTGGTTCGCTCTCAACCATAGGACAGAATGCCGAAAGTGCCTGCGACGCAACATCACAGCTACTTTATACATTCAATAGGCCTAATCTCGGGCTTAAACTGTAAAGGATTGTTTTTTTGAAATGTTTCAATCAACGCAAGCTTGCGCCATTCTTTGCTTGGGCAACCTGCTGATGCCAAGATCGTCGTTTGACCACCCATGTGGAGGCGCTCAAAGGCGCTTGCCACACGTTCCAGAACCTCGCCAATGCGGACTGCACAACACATATACAAACTTAGTTGCTTTTACTAGCTGCTACTCATAGATCTAGTACGAATTTGTCAGAGTGATGGCTTACGTCTTGAAAGAACGAGCTGCATGTCCCGGCCAGCCTTTGTAACTATCTTCGAGGTATTGTCCGCTATTGTTTACTTTTCTCTTTTCTCTTATAGATTGACAAGCTTACATTATTGACTTCTAGCTGTTACTGTTTGTATTTACTCTCTTTACTCCTGTTACGAGCTGACGAAGAGCTTACAAGTGAAGTGAGTTTCAGGGGAGTTTCAGTAGAGTGGAGGACCAGAGGCGAAGCCGGATGGCATCCAGTGCTACCCGAATACCACCGAGTTGATTATATAAGGAAGGCATCTCATCAACTACTTGGATGAGAAGGCTAGAGGTGAATGAGAGTCACACTCTATACACACCTTCTCATACGCCAGTGCCCAACCACTGCCGACCTCACTCTGTGCCGCACACCCCTGACAGCTCCCCTCCTGCTGATAGATTCTATTTCATCTTCTATTAGAGCATGGAGTGAGTTCATAGTTCTGTTATGATTCGTGTTAGAGAGTGGTATCAGGATTATGACAAAGTATCTGAACAGGTGTAATATAATGCTCTGTAAGGTGAAATTTGCTTGTTGATGTACCCTTATTCATTTGTACCAACACATGTCTTCATTGTTGGCTCTCTGTCTCTCTAAAACCCGATTTAACAACTGAAAAAGCTAAGGATCAAGAAATGAGAAAAGAATAACTTCAGTGTGTTTTTCTCGTTCACTCTAAGACTCCAATCAAATAAGATCTACCTGATATCTTGTGCCTCGTCAACTTTTGCTGCAGGTCTCTATGCTTTAAGATTAATGATATTTAGAGGGTGCAATACCTTGGTGATAATAAAGAGAACATATAGGGTGTTGGAATTGGGCACATTTGAAGTGGTCAGAAAAGCTGCAGCAACAGAAAGTAGACGATCTTGACATCTCTGCCTGTCAGCCCCAAATAAGATGCCTGGTCCCACAATGATATGCCACCCACAGCTACTCCACGTATGTTTTCGTCTTATTAGTCGGCCGGCATTTATGAAGCGATTCATGTGACTTGATTCTAAAACTCCCCCCATTGTCTCGCTGATTCGAAACGTCCTGAATCGACCGAATTTGGCGTGTCAAGTTCGTCATCTTGAGTTGCTCGGGGGAAACCTTCTGGATTGTCGAATAGCACGATCTTAGGTTCCACAGAGCCACGATGCCCAAGGTGCCCGTCGCCACGAAATATTTGCGTTCGCTAATCGGTGCGATTGAAGTTTTTTCGCTTGGGTTACAGTCCATCCCGAGCCAAAGAGCTGAAGGCGGGAAGCATGTACGTTTTCACAGCTTTACTCCTTGCGCTCCTTCCGAATATCAAAAGTCACCGCATGAAATAGGAATACACGGGGCGGACTCATTTCGTCGGGAATGTCCTGCGGTCAGCCCTTTGCGACAAAATTTCGAAACCGCTTCCGAGGTTCGAGCATCTACAAATAGTCGACTTCACCAACTGATACTCTCAACACCGGCATTGCGACTCTCTAAATGATAACACTAGCGATGTCCTGCCTCCTTTTTACCTGCTAGCATCGCAGAAACTAGAGGCGTTTATTGATGTATCCCCTGCTGGCGCCTTCGATTGGCCTGCAAGTCAGCCCATCTTAGCGAATCTTACTTCACTGAATTTGGAGATTTTACGAGAAACCGCCTTGGAAAGGTTACTGTCTGCAACGCCTAATCTTAACTCGCTGTGGTAGAGTTGGTATTCTGGCCCAGGCTACCGCTATCAGGGTCTGGTATACGCTCAAACCAACGGCTTCCAGATGGTCCTCGCTGCTCTGGGCCATGTACGGAGTACATTGGAGGACTTGAACATTTCAGTTTGTCACCAGAAAAATGTAAGTAAGTACCAGTATCACCCTTTGGGGATCAAGAAGAATCTACGTCCCCTGTCAAGCTTTCCTCTCAAAAGTCTTTCCGCTTCCTGGTGCTTCCTCGTTTGGTTCTCGTCGGGCTCTGGAATCCGGCTCGAAGACGTGACTCCAACATCAGTCAAAACCTTGGCCATTTCAGACACCATTTTTGATGAGGAGGAATCCGAATAGGAAGGCAACGAACGACATAGTGGGTATGCTCCCGAAGTTTTTGGAGATCATGGGAAGAGGACCGACGATTGGCCTTCGCGGATTGGATATGTTGGTCAGCACATTCTACGTGGAGCGGGCTGAGGCGTCCACTGCGCCAGCTGGACTCGCGAAACTGTGCCCAGATTACGATATTCAGTTGAGGATTGACCAACCTGTGCGACGAGTCGGTTAACCAGATCTGAGAACGAGCAAGAAATTGTCTGGTAGCATGCAATTCCATTCATTGCTATTGACAAAAAGCTGGCATGCAATTTGCAAGCATTGAGTATTAGAACGGGCTGCTCCTATACATGAACACATGTGGCTACGCTTGAGGTGAGTAGCTGTCTCTCTTGAATATTGCCTGAGTTGCTATGCTTCCTGACATAGCTCGATTGGGTATTTGTCACTTATACTGCTGACAAGTGTGTCCAAGTTATAGTTGTACTCTGGATCGAATGTCTCAGCTGGCTTTGTGATGACTACAAGGTTAAATTTCGCCGCAGACTTGTTGAAGCCCCGTTCAATCTTCTCGAAACCTTAGCAGAGTTGGGATTCATTGACAAGATAGCTATCAATGACCAACACCCTTTTGTTTCCGACTGTCGGTGTGAAGTATTAACCATTATTGGCACCGCTTCCTCCAAAGGTCACGCTTGTAATCGGGGCCTTCAAGTCGCTCAATTTCTGTTCATCTGCGTCCGAAGGTACGTATGAGCGGACCTCTGCTCGCAGCACTTTCCCTGTGTAGAATCCCTTCGCCTGTTTCACTCAAGACCATCTGCTGGCAAAGTTTGAGAGAACTAAGAGCCAGGTTTGCTTGCGGGCGAGTCTCGGAGGTAGCGCTCGTTTGCAAGGTGAGACGATAAACTCATGAACAAAGGCCAAAACGGTCATAACACCGGGAAGAGTTTTGCCACGAGGGGAGGGGCCATGCTGGGTCAGACGCAAGTTGATAATTTGTCCTGTGTTTGAAGAAAAGGAATACACAGGTCGGGTTGCTTCGCCTGGTCGAGGAACCGGAGATACGCGTGGAGGCAGCCCATCGGTTCATGAGATAGGGGCACTCTATAGGGAGTATGATTGAGCGCAAGTTAGTTGAAGAGACATAGATAAAAGCAAAATAGCCAGTCATCAAAATCAATATACTACAGCCATGTGGGACCATGGTCCTCGAAGTGATTTATACTAAATCGCCCGAATCACCACCAACACCAAGCAGTAGTATCTGGTTTCTCCAAACATAACAAATCATATCAAATGCCAATTTTTACATGCAACAGAAAGGGCCATCTGGTGACTTGAGGGGCGGCTCAGAGTAGGATCCTTTATTTCCTCAATCTACTTAGACAAACGGAACAGGCGGGAAAATGACTTGTAGATAACCATGCCTGTTTCTATATCCATGGCTCATCGACATGAGTAATTCGGGGTCCGAAAACAGCCGACAGCCAAGAGTCGCGTTTGCCTACATATCAAAAGAGTGATCGACATCGCTGAGGCGGGCCGTCCCCACAGGCCGCGTCCCAAGCAAGGATACTAAGGGCCCATCACTGCAGATACATAGCCAAGTGCCATCGTTGTGACCAACAGTCCAGGTCTGCGGCTGCCATACACAAAAAGTTTTACAACCCCTTATGCGGCTTTAAAGTAAGGCGTTCGAAGCAGAAGCGAGCATACAGATAGGTTAAAAGTAAAGCAGAGAGAGGTAGGCGTGCATGCACGGTAGATGCATGAAACATTATCAAGAAGCGTCTAATAAATCTATAGAAAGGAAGGGGGTCAATGTGATGAATTAATGAGTATCCTGAGTGATATTCTTTAGAACTTATCTCAGATAGCAATCCAAACACCATGGGCACCGGTGATGTTCCCAAGGCTTTTGCGGACTGCTTTTGGAAGCTTTCTTGGAGACATCTAGGCTCTTTATAAAACTCAATCCTTCTATTCAAGGAGGAATTTTAGGAGTTCACCATACTCTCACAATCATCACAGAACTTGCCGATATGGTGTCGGGCCTAGCTAAGACGCACTACCAATCAACAGCCGGCCCTTTTGTCCCGGGATGCTTGATACTGTTTTGGGGTAGATGAGCCTTTACATAAAAGAAATGTAACCATCAAGATGTAAATAAAAAGAAAGCCCGGAAATTCGGGTATAGTTGTGGATTTATTTTGTCTTTTCTTGGCGCTTTTGGGAACGTGTGATTGCACTCGAAATGACTAGTGCAAATGCCACCCTAACAGTCCTTTTCTCCGTATTAGATAGTCACGTAGTTGAAAAAGCATGCGCATGTCGATTGACGTGCCCACATTGCAACACAGCCCTTCTCCGCCTTTGTCAGTCATGACAGAGAAGCCGGGCCCCCCACACGGTAAGGGGAGCAACCCGGGCTGAACTGCAACACAACTCGCGTCCGAGGGACCCCAAGCTTGCCCAACTCCACACCCTCCAACTTACTTTCTTCTTCGAAGACCATGTGGAGTAGCTTCACTAGCTCGAATGGCTTGATGTGGGGTGAAGCTTTCCACACAGGACAGGGTAGCGGTTCTTATAAAAGCACGGGTTAGGTTCGTTCAACCGTCGTCATCGTACCCCTCAACGTTAACCCCTCTTCGCATTCACAAGCTACCTACAGCCATCATGGCAGCCCAGAACCTCGCGCCGAAGGACTTCCAAAACGCCTTCCACTGGGCGGCGACCCAGAAGGATGGCGCAATTCCCTCTTTCGCGACTCGCCCGAATGATCCGTACACTTACCAGCCAGGCTTCAACAATAGCTTCGAGTCTGAGGCCATTGCCGGCACCATTCCGAGAGGGCAGAACAGTCCGAGAAGTATAAGATACGGATTGTACGCAGAGCAAATCACGGCTTCAGCCTTTGTCGCTCCTCGACATGCGAACAAGAAAGCTTGGCTTTACCGATCCCGACCCGCTGTTGCTCACCAAGGATTTGTGAGTCGTCTGTCGACATGCTTAAAGATTATCACGTGTGTCGCTAACCTATCTAGACCGAGCTCCCCGACAACAAAGACACGGAGTCAACTTTTATCCCGATCAACCCTCGAGTCCACATTTCTCCGACTCAGCTGGCCTGGAAGCCGTTCCCGATCCCCGAAGGACAGGAAGTGGACTTCGTCGAAGGCCTGAAGACTGTGGCTGGGTCCGGAGATCCCACACTCCGGGAAGGACTCGCCACTCATGTCTATCTTTGCAACAAGAGCATGACGAAAAAAGCTTTCGCAAACTCTGACGGTGATTGGCTCATTGTTCCTCAACAGGGCGCTCTCGATATCCAGACCGAGTTCGGCTTTCTCTATGTGCAGCCAGGCGAGATATGCGTCATTCAGCGCGGTCTTCGGTTCAAGATCAAGGTTGAGGGACCTACACGTGGTTACATCTTGGAGATCTGGGGCTCCAATTGGGAGCTTCCCGAGCTGGGTCCCTTGGGAGCGAATGGATTGGCCAACGCTCGCGATTTCCTCCACCCAGTTGCGGCGTATGAAGTCACGAAGGACGATCCTTGGAACATCGTTTACAAGCTGGGCGGCAAGTTTTTCAACAGCACACAACGCCACTGCCCATTTGACGTCGTCGCTTGGCACGGTAACTACGTTCCGTTCAAGTACGATCTCACGAAGTTTGTCAATGTTGGCTCCATCTCCGTTGACCACATCGACCCTTCTATCTTCTGCGTCCTAACGGCCAAATCAAGAGATCCGACAGCGCCCCTTGCGGATTTCCTCATTTTCTCGCCTAGATGGGATGTCGCATCTCACACCTACCGACCTCCTTACTACCACAGAAACTGTGCTTCTGAGCTCATGGGTCTGATCTACGGCGAGTATGGCGGTCGGTCCGACGAGTTTCAACCTGGAAGTATCTCTTTCGAGTGTGGATTTGTGCCTCACGGCGTTGCCTACGAGCAGTTTGCCGCAGCTTCCAAGGAAGACCCTCCCGTAATGCAGATTTCGCACGGATCGATTGCCTTTATGTTCGAAACTAGTCGGGCTCTCACTATCACCGACTACGCCTGGAACAGCAAGGAAAAACATGAGCATGATCCAAAGATGTGGGACGACCTCGTTGACAACTTTTCAACTTTTCAGATTGACCCAGAACTGCTCAAGAACAGCGGAAAGAGCTGAAGATGGAATGCATGAAACGACTGCGAATCCAAGTGTGACGATGGTGATCTCAAGCTCCGTTAGTATAGATGAGAGAAAACAGCCAAGCAACTGTACATGTTGTAATTTAAGTACAGGTAGTTCCGAGTATCTATCTTTCAGGCACAACAAGACGGAATACATTCCGCATCATGCAGGCTTCTAGATAAGGGGATTGTAGAACCCCATACGGTTCTCAGGGTCCCACTTCCTCTTCAAGCTCTTCAACAGCCCTAATCTCCAGTCTTCCCAACCGTATACAGCCTCTAACAGCTCATTGCCATGTGCATAATTGACATAAGCCCGCAGCCGTTCCGGGTCGTCACTCGCCTTCAGCAAGTGCGTTCTCAGCCTTTTGCCGTATTCCTGGGCAACCATGTCGAGTGAAGCATTAGGCTTATACATAATATATGGCGTTACCAAGATATTATCATCGCGATGAGGAAACGCCGAGGCCTTGCCGTCAACAGCTTTGACTCCGTGCGTTGAATATCCCTCCAGCAAGAAGAATGATCCCTCCAGTTCGGGAATGTTGTTCGACGTCTCCGCAATCTCGTCGAATACTCTCCGAACGGCAGGCAAGTTGTAAGTCGTTAGGCCGATCGGGAATCTGAGACCGGTGAAGCCTTTGGCGCATCCAAGACTGTCGGCGCCCATGAAAGTCAAGCCAGCTAGGTGGGGCATGGGTGCTAAACCAGCTTCCACACTTACATGATTGATATCCTGAAGTGGTCCTGCGAAGTCCAAGGCTTTATCGGAAGGGCCATCAAATATCACGGCGTACCAAATAACTGGCTACAACATGGTTAGCTTATCAAAATCTTTGTTGTGGAACACGAAATGCTGGACTTACACGTTTGGAGTCGATCTCTGGAATATTGACGAAGTAGATCCAGTGCGTGGCCTCAGGCGGCTGAGTGCCCATCAGCTTATTTGTTGCCTCAAAAACCTCTTCGAGCTGATCGCCAAGAAAGACGAAGATTTGATAAGACCACTTCGAGTTCCTGATCTCGTGAACTCGATACTGCCACTCAGTCACTATTCCGAAATTGTGCCCTGCTCCCCGCAACGCCCAGAAAAGATCCGGGTTCTCATCCTCAGAGGCTGTGACAGCTTCGCCGCTGGGAAGAACAAGCCTTGCTGAAACGACTTGGTCAGAAGCCAGGCCATATTGTCCTTGAAGCCAGCCATGGCCACCTCCTAGAGCAGGGGCGGATATGCCGACGCATTCACAGATGCCGGTTACTCCGTGTTCTTAGCGCCGAAGTAGAGTGTTGTCCATAGCTCTGCGTGACTCACCTGTCTGTTTCCCCGCCGCCCAGAGAGTATTGACCACCTTCTTCACACTTGCCCCTCCGCCAATAGTTGCAGTCTTACCATCTTCGGCTACGCCGACCGAATTCCAGCCCCGAGGTCGATCACAACCACATTCTTTGCGAGGCTCAGTGATTCCGTCGCGCCATGGCCTCCGGACCTGGCAAGAAAGGGTAGCCCATGTTCATTCGCATGCCGGATCTATAAAAACTCCCGTGAGCATTCCTCGATGCTTTGTCTTTACAAAGCAGAATCGATGCCACCGAGTAGAACTGCCTTCAGAGCTATCTTGCTTACGGTTGCTTGAACGTCGCTCTCAGTGAAGACGTTGACCACTACACCGGTATCTGGCGAGTGCCAATCTCGCCATCTTTTAGTGTAGTTGCTGAACAAAGCATCGCCTCGCAGGACTATCGTCGCGCGAGACGACAGCTGGGGTGAGAGTTGCGATGAAAACTCTGGCCATGAAATCGTGCTTTGGGCAATCAACGAAACTAGACCCATGCGGCCAAGGATCTTTTGGGGAGACACTGTTTTGTTCAGTGCCCAAGCCAGCCCGGCTACAACTACTTCCATCTTTTTATTTCAAATGAAGAACTGAGGATATCGTATCTGGTAAGGATGGTCAAATCGATCATGATGGAAGAGAAACCCCATTGACCCCAGGTTCTTGGCAACGGAGAGGAGGACTCTTTGCTTATGTCACGTGCAACAGCACAAGCGGGCTTTTGCCTAAATGATATTCGGGCTGATGTGGGATTACATCGATTCAAGTGCTTCTGGTCTTATTTTCTTTGCTTTTAGACCCTAAAACTGTGTTTGTACTTACTAACAATGATCCGACGTCTTGGGACACGGGCGCCGGAAAAGCGACGGGCCACACCATGGGTTTGCGGAGCTGAACCGTTTGCATAATATCAACCCTAGCGATACTGGAGTTATAACTCTTATTTATAGTTAGCAAGCTGTACAATAATTATTTCATCCGGCACATGTAGAATATCAAAGGTTGAGCCAAGGTTCGACCCTAGAGACTAGTGCAAACAGTGTTCGTCCGACTATGAGACATAGCAGTGGGTGGCATTTAAATCAAGCCCAAATTCTTCTCAGAGTTCCCTCAGACAACTGAAACCTCATTAAATATATATCACCTACGTTAACTCAAGATTTTAACAAGATATATCCCTAATCGGCTGAGGAGGATACGAAAAATGTACTGGTTATTCTTTTTACAAGTAGCTCGGTGCTAACATGTCAGTGACTTTGTCCAATATTATGGATGATATGAATACTGATACTGATTCCGTGTTCTTATGAGCCTTCTGCTGCCATGACACCCCTAAAAGTCTCATTAACAGTGTAGTTCTCGAGAGTCTGGTTCGCCAAATCCTTCTGTACCTGCTTTCTTGCCAGGTTGTTTTCAAGGAAAGTGCAAAAGAAACTTGACATAAGCGACCTACCTGACATAATGAGTCGTCTTGGGAGGAAGTAGAAGAAATATCTAATAGCTCTAGATGTCTTGGGGAAATGCACTTTTAAGAGCGTTGTGGCCTCTTACGACAAGTCTTTCACTCCAGAGACAAACGAAGTGGCATAGTTGCGTCTTCGCTTGCTCTTCTCCCCAACGTTTCCTCGATAATGTGTCACTCCTAGGATGCATGTCTTTATCTCAAAATTTAGTCCGGAAATAGAGTCATACATCAGCAGCGAGCTGGATTCTTGTCAGAGATGGTCGGTACAGAGTGAGGGCCTCAGCAGTGGTTTAGCACCGGTATATGCGAAGGCGGGTATAAAGGGTGAGTCATTCAACCCTGGCCTTTTCACTCTCTAAGGGGAGGGATGTCTGTCTATATAGCCGTACTGGCGCCATGCCAGTGTTGTCCTGCCATACATATCTCTCTCTTAAGCCTCAATGTCTACTAACTATCTTACACCTTCCTCAATCTTTGTGATCCAAGGTCACGACGATAGGATCAACTTCCTTCAGTGTGATCTCGAAAGATTGAACTGCAAAAGGTTTAGTCTTTAGTCCGTCAAGCACTTGCATACCTGTACTGAAAGCATTGTTCTTCCTGGATAATTTATGAGTCGACACTGTGAAGTCTGGGATTTTAAGTCAGGTGGTTCTATCATATGTCGGATCAGGTGTCAAATACTTAAAGAAATCCACAAGCGCTCCCCTGATAAGGCAATATTGGGAGATGCCAGCGTCTACCATTTATGTATTTCAAATCAAGTGCGGCGGCTTATGAGCCATTGCCAATCGGCCATATGTGACAATAACCAGAAATACCATGGAAACATTTCCCGGGACTCTGGCAAAATGATCGACTACGTCTTTCGAGTCTCGAGTAGTGTTGTGGCTTGTTCATCGTTGGCGAGAAAGCGCTGCCACTCTGCTTCATTCATTACATCGCAAGCAGCTTGTTCCAAGGCTTACTAGTAGCTTGAGATGAAGAGACGTATTGCAAACTTGAGAAACTGCCGTGTCTTGGCGAATGAGTGATAGAAACTACCTGTACATGTATATCATTGCTGGAGAGATCAAATCCTAGACTACGTCCAAAACTACACTGCCTGGACAACCGAAATCTCTCAAATATAACTTCGGAGTGGCGTGAATATTGACAATGCGCCTGCGATGTTCAACCCAGGAGGTTATGTCTCGTACGGAGATATGCATTTCCCGATGTACGCCTAGCAGGCGCTACTCATCCATGTGAGATATAATACAAGCTTAACTTGTGTGTACGTAGCATTCCGTCCCGCTTGGTGTTTCATAGCTCCCCCGTCGGAATTTAGCATATCTGGATGATTCGCAGAAGAATCAATCAGCCAGCGACCAAGTAAACGACCTGGCGGGAAAGTCAACCATTCGCGGTGTTGCCAGACTTATGTCTCATTCGAAGATGGATTACCCTGCAGGCTAGTGTCGAGATGATTTTGTGGTGGGGTTCGGTTCAGTCACTCTATTGACCTTGACAGTTTCTCGAGATAGGCTTTTCAGATAGGGGGCTATCGACCTCGGATACCTTGTGGTCGATGCGGCACTTTGATAAGCCGAATATCTCTCAACGTCATTGGAATGCGGTCAGCCATTTTCATACTGCCTACGAGCCTTGTAAACTACGCATAGCTTGTGGAACCGGAGGAGTGAGTCAGATGGACGGAGACAACTCATTCAAAAATCCTACTAATCAGTTTGGTATCATACATATGCTCATGATAATCAAGCACGCTCATGCAAACTTCCTCATAAACTTTATAGAGCCTTATCCAAGGTTCCTTTCTTCACAAAATCCTTGTTTGCAAACTCCCTCTCACCGGCAGTCGTGACGTTTTTGTCCTTCGCCTGGCCCCGAGGGTCGCCAGCCGCGGTGTCAACGGCAGAGTTGAACTTGCCCCGGAGAACCTCTCCAACCCCCTATTTCGCATACCTTACCATCAGCATTCCTCCTTGTGGTCTTCACGAACCGAGGTACTCACGTGTCCCTGGGCGAAGGCGCCCTTGATCTGCTGACCGATACCACCGCTGTGCGTTGTCGGTGCGTCGCCGCCGCCGACTGCGCTCGCAGCAGCCGTAGAGGTAGGATGCGTCGCTGGGGTCTGGCCGGTAGTCGTTGTCTGCTGTGTAGTCGTAGTCCGAGCAGGCGCGGAGTTGACATTGGGTTCTTGATACATGTTGGCGTTCTGAGCGTCAAGCGCGGCGGTGTTCGTGCTGGAGGCCATTGCGAGGGTCGGTTTGTTGAATGTTCTTGGTGATGTTTCAAGATGGAGAAGGAAAGACGCCAAGTTACCGTGATGTCTCTGTCCAGAGCAGTGAAGAAATAGTGACCCAAGCTAATGATCCTTTGGTAACCACTTAAATATCATTCAAAATATGTCATTGGCTATAAACCTGATCTTGGATACGCCAAGGGGTGACGTCACGATAGCGCAAGCCCGCCTTGTGGAGGTCGATCTGTGGATCGTTGCATCCGGATTGCCGCGTTGATGTCAGGTCAGCTTCAATTGTTCTATTTCTCCCGGCAAGCTCACTTCAGTTTCACGAACGACTGTCTGTGGCAGACCTTGCAATTCCCTGCACTTTGATGATTTGGTGCAAATGTGCCGTAGACCCCGCCTTCCCCTGGGTGCTTGACACATTCATGTGGACATGCTTCTTTGCCCTTGTATCTGTGAGAGAACCAGCAAGTTGTATTTGTACGAGTTCTATCCATTTCCAGTACATGTATGATTCTTTTCGTACGTGGTAATTGGAGAGAAGCAAGTTTCACAAACATTTGAAGCTATGTTGTCTAAAAGCAGTGCCTCGAACGACAAGCCACTGTCAAAATTGAAAATAGTATACAATCAATGAGCCTCCAAATTCATAAAACGGTTTGCTTATTCCTATAAATCATTTCTATCAAAGTGGCTACAAAAGTCATCTCGTCGCTTTTAGGCTGGCCTTGTGTGTCAACCCAGTGATACAGCAAATAGAAATAGCCGAGGCGTGAATTACCGTCAGACCTGAGTTAGAAGAAGACATGACAACAAGCACGAATGCATCGTGTTCAAGAAGCACAATGGCGGCCGGGAGGGAATTACAAGGGTTTAACAGATATCAGCGTCTTTTCCCCGGTTGGCTGTTGTTACCTCTGTACCTTTACAACATACGACATTGAACGCAAAGACGTGGAAATATCGTCCTTGGTATCCGCCGGCATGAACTCGTTGCAAGAAGTCCCTCAGAAGTAAGAGTTCAAGGTTCTATCCGAGATAACAGGGCTCATACTACCTTAAAGCGTCCCAAACTAATTTTGCCAATAATGTTGATATAAATCTACGTAATAATCGACTGCTCCGCGACTTGACGGCGTTTTCATCTCTTCGTAGTCATCTCTTTTCCATGAAAGCTTCCAATTAACCTGAGCTTATGGCAAATAAAACAAAGAATTTTGCGTTGGATAACTGCTTAGTGGTAATTTGTGAGGGAGAGGTTGCATCCAAGTCCCACGATGTTTTACAAAGGAAACGTTCCTGTACGTCACTGTCCGTATTCCCCCTACTCCCGGCTTTCATGCATGATCCTCACCGGAATCTCAAGACCACAACCCCGACAACAGCAAAATACAGCCATTTTTCAACAACAACCCTCTCCCCAGCACCATAATAGCACCGATTCCCATTACACGAAGTGCCCCCTCCACTCCGCCCACCACCACCATTCCCACTTCCCCATCCCCACGCCGCATTACACTCCCCGTCAAACTCGACCGAGTCCGTCCTACCTAACGGACTACACATCGAATCAGCGCGGTCGAGGTAGCCCCCGCTTCCGCCGCCAGAGCACGAGAGCACGGCACTCCATTGGCCGCCCGCGCAGTGCTGGAACTTGTCCGAGAGACAGTTCCACTGGCCATCGTAGCCGGTGCAGGAGGTCTCGGGGGCGAGGTAGAGGTGGCTTAGGTCTTGGAGGGTTGTGTTTACTGTTGCTTCGTCGAGGGGCTCGGGCGACGGGTTTGCAGAGGTCGTTGCGGAGGCGAGGTCGAGGAGAAAAGCTGGGAAGGCAACGAGGAGGATGAGAAAGATGCCTTTGCGGCGGCATGTTTTGGGTTGGAGGAACATTGCGAGAGCTTCTTCTTTGTGGGAACGGGGTTTGAGAGAGCTCGTTCGTGGTTCGAGGCCGCGCGGTTCTGGTTTCAATGTATTGAAAAGGATGAGACCAGGAGCTTAATGGGTGTGAAAATGGGAAGGCGGTTCGTTTGTACGTCTATGGTTCACTGCTTATGGAGTGCGTTTTTCACATGTCAGCATCCCAGCAATTATATACGTCCCACTACTTCACTTCTTCAGCTGACAGACTGCACTGGAGTCGGCCGAAAGGCACCCGAGACCAGGGAAGCCAAGGCAGCCCGGCGGTGCGAATGACGAAGGTGATCCATGATCGTCTCGAACCCCTCTGAAGTTGCTTGCCCAAAAGTCCTAGACCGGTTCGTGGTCGCGCTTGCATATGGCTCTGGCTCCCGCTTCAATGTCTTGGAAAAGAGCTCCTGTTGCTCTGAGAATGTCGGGGTGGATTGCTAGGATGCCTGGTCACTGATCTGTCAGCTGTTCACACCAGTCTCGCGGACGTGTAGCTTTGTCATTGGGTTGTGATGTTCTAGTCTCCTTGCCTAGCGAAACCGCACCTTAGACCTTGCCTCTCACTACAGTAGCCATTCACAATGAGCGAGGGGGCGGGCCCGGTTCTGCTGCCTGCCGGGCAACATCTTAGGATGCTGTGTTAAGCTGTAGTTGGTTTATTAAACCAGGCTAGCAAAACCCCCGGCGTATTTGTGGACAAGCTCAACCTGTGGCACGGATTTATCGACACAGACTGGAGCGTCCCACCCCCTTCAACCTGGAGAGGCTGCGAACTGACGAATCCTGCAGGAACCCACCCAACCGAGAGCGCAAACATCCAGACAGGACACCAAGACCTTTGAAGGTGTGACTTCATCATTGGATTCCCACGCTAGAGAGAGAACACATGCCGGATAACTCGCGAACCGGTTCGTGAATGTCCAACGTGTCTCGCGTTGGTGATGTTGCTAGTCTAGCGCTGGCGCTACTATGCTCACCACCAACCAATAAGGGCACAGGCATCAACAGTTTCTGGAAAGCTAGAGATAAAATGCCCGAGTCGGATTGAATGTGTTTGAATAAATGCTAAAATCGAACACTAAATGCAGACAATCGGATTTATACGGAGCCGCTCCCCCGGTCTCTATGAGCCCTCTTTGCTGTCCCAGGTGGAAATGGTGTATCGGAGAACCTCGTCATCGGATGACATCAAGCTCGTGACAGAAAGATCAGCAGCCAAGATTCGTATAGCATTTTCGAGATCCCGTTGCCAAATGCCCTCATGTAGTCCGGCATCATCGGCCACGTTGGAAAGGAACTCGACGTTGACCTGTGAGCTGCGTTGGTCACCCACATACACCCGCAGACCATCTGGTTCCGACCCAACCTCAGGCAAAGACCCCTTGAAGCGTTCAGAACTGCCGGCCTCCTTGCTCTGCATCGCCTTGGACGTGCGAGTCGAGAACGAACCGAGTACTCCCGCGGGCTTCTACGCCCCACGCCGGATACGAAGGAACGGGCGGAAGAGGTACCATCCGCCGACAATGAACAGGAGTGAGCCGAGGATTACCAATATGGAACTGGCGACGACGTTAACGGCCGGGGCCTGAACGAAGACCGTGGGTGATGTGTGAATCGTGCTAATGGCACCGCTGTAGGCACTGCCGGTGCCGAAGGAGCGCTCGGGAATTGTGGTGGCGTACGTGTCTTGAGCGTGCGTCCACGTGGATTGCACGGCGGCGAGGTAGTGTCAGGGCGTCTCCTGTTTGTAACTACTCTTGGGTCGCTTTCGGTTCGGTCTTCGGGCGAGTCGGTGTAAGCGAACAAGCCCTCACCGCATGAATGGCATGTTCTTTGCCATCGTAGGACCGAAAGCTATTGTTTCCGGATTTCGGGAGGAGATCCATTTGGGGGAAATGAGGTCGTCGTTCGGGATATCTCGCTTGGAACACCTGGAAGCCGCCGCGGAGGCTGATCCAGCCGTACAGTGTCGCAGAGTGAGGCCAACGGCCGTTCCGAAAGTGGCCGACCGCTAAAAGAGCTAGAGGCAGGTTCCATGCGGGTTTCCATGTTCTCCCAAGTTGAGACACGCGTCAAGAGTTGTTTTGGTCATGCCCCGTCGCGACCACGTTGCGAGATATACCATGCATAACAGGCGGGGTGAGGTGGAAAGTGATGGTTTTTGATGAATTCTCGACTATCTACGTTCTATCTGATTAGACATTAGGAAACCCAATAATGACAGCGCGTTCCAGCTCTTGGTTTATGCTGCTGTGAGCCCTTCCCGCAGTCCGAGGTGGCGTCTTCCCTGAATGATACATCATTTCTCCAGTCTCATTTGTATATTGTCCGTGAAGACGTACATCGACTTTCCTTTTCTAATCCGAATTACGCCATGCTTAGGAGTACTTTATGTGGAAAACAAAAACAAGTGGAGCGTACACAATACGTTATGGTCTACCCATTGACATGTTAAGAAAACTTCTTCACCGGCGGTAACGGGGCGTCGCGCTGGCGGTGCCGTTCCACTCGGGATACTTGCTCGCGTACCAGTCTCCATCGTCGTGGTTCTGTACAGACGTCGGGACTGGGGAGGGCGCAGTGACACTAATAATGCTGGTGACTAAGGTCGACGGTTGAGAGATGGAGCTGGGCGTCTGCACCCATGTGGTTTGGTAAGTAGTCTCGTAGACCTGGGTTGGAGTCGGAGGGGTGTAAGTCTCAGTGGTGCCAGTAAGGAAGGTAAATGTGAAGGCCGATGGTGAAGCCGCATCTGACGAAGAGACGGGCGAAGACTCCGCGGGTGGAACGGGGTAAGAGGTAGGCGCGATAGAAGTGACGGTTGGCAGAGGAGGCTCAACCGGGGTTGTTGCCGGCTCACTCGGGGCTCCCCACGTCTCTGTCAACGGAGGAGGCTGGATGATGGCCGTGGAAGAGACATCGGGGACCGGTGATGGTGAGCTTGGCGTCACCCGGGTCTCGGTTGATGGGGGTGGCTCGACCGCAGATGTGGAAGGGCTTACAGGCGGTGAGAGTGTCACGCTTGAAGCCACGGCGGTCTCCGTAGATGGAGGAGGCACCATGACAGGGGCGCTTGACGACGGTGCCGTGCTTGGCGAAGGTTCCGCGGAGCTCGACGGGATGTAAGTGCTGGTAGACGAGGGAGGAGAAGGCCGAGGGGCTTCTGATGTCGGAGCAACAAAAGATGACTCCGGCACGGCAGAGCTGGGGGGAGGTGCAGCCGGCGGCGTGGTCGAAGTCGTTGTGGGCGGTATGGGTGTCGATTCGGGGGTAGGCTTCACAGTCGGGTAGACGGTGATGGTAGTTGGTCCTCGATCAGTAGTCCCATCGACATTGACGATGAGAAGGGATGTGGACGTTGTGTGGGCTGTCTGGACTGCAGACGAGACCTCCGTGGCAGTGTCCGTGATCCTTTCCGTCACGGTCGCCTGGACTGGAGACTTGGTAACAGTGACGACTTGGGGGCTGTCAGTGCTGGGACTTCCCTCAACATTGACTACCAAGTACGTCTTTGTTGGCTTCGCGTCACGGAGGTGAAGCAGGCGATCGAGGAGGGGAATCGCGTTGGCTGCTGTGGATACGGATAGGAGCAGAGGTATGGGAGCAGAGGGGCGCATCTTGACGACGGGCCAGCAGCTGCTCGTGCCTTGTGTACTGAGTAATGTTTGAGGATGATGCCGGACGGGTGCTTGACAGATGCTGCAGCTCGAAGGACGGACACAAACAGGTGGACGGTGGATATCAATGTCGATCGAATACGAAGAGAGATCTGTTGGGTATACGAGGGAATAAAACTGGAGAAGCGAGAAGAAAAGCAAACAGACCTACTACGCGTGGGAGCCATGGTGGTTTTACTGCGGTGCACTAGCAAACGCGGATGGCTGGTGAGTGAGAAACTCGAAGTGGTGATGGAAAATGATGGTGGTTGGGAGCTCCAGCTGTTGGTTCTTAGCAGGTTCAGCAGGAGATCCAGGGGTAAGCGGCATGGAGGGGTAGCGCTGGTTGGCCAGGGTGACTGGGCTGCTGGGGGAACACACAAGAGGACAACGCTAATGGCGGGGGGGGGGGGACAGGCCAGGCCTGGCTGCCAGGGAAGATGACGGAATGAGGTGGGCAGACGCGCCAGGCACGCGCTGGGCCGGTTAGCTTGTCAGAGGGCTCACCGTCTGACCAATGGGGCTGCATACCTTGCGAGGCAAGGCTCACTTCCCAGCCACCAGCGTTCCTGTTCCTGATCCTGTTCCTGTCGATGTCGAAGCGCAGCTGGGAGACATTGATGAACGCCACGCCAGTGACGATGTTTCCATTCGGGCTGGAGGTGTACCCCGTGGAACCCGGTCTCGTCTCTTGCTAATGGTATTGATTATGTAAGGCAAAGTGACGGGCGACAGGGGCCTCCCGGGCTCACATCGGGGAGGCCGGCAGCAGAGCTAGGAGTGGCTGTGCCACGAGCTGCATGTGGCTCGGGCATCGGCGCCTCAGAGTGTGGCTTGTCCCCAACGTTTCTGATTCCAGTCTCCAGACGAACCTTTCGCCTTTCCTCCTCATACTCTCCTCTGCGGGTGCCTGTTTCTGGAGTTGTTTCTGCTCGGTCCACCCCCAAGCTTCTTCGCCAGAGACGTGCATGGGCAAGGGGAGCTCTGGCCCCCAGCGTGCAGGTCATCGTAGGGCAGCAGGGTCGTTGTCGATCAGCCCCTCAGGCTTGTTCGCGACGTTTTACTGATTCTGCAAATAACAGCAGGACCCGAAACCATTTCCGTTCCCGCATCTTCACGATGAAGACCAGGAGAGCCAGCACCTGCAACGACCTAGCCGTGGCCGCTCATCGGACTGCACCTTCTACGACTCAAAAGAAGAAACGTCTGGCGCTCTCTTGACTGATTCTGGCAGTGCAGCCTCGATTACGCATCTCTGTGGCGCAAAGTGAGCCAGACAGGGTTCGCGGCTTTGGAAGATGGAAACTTATGGGAACTGATGGTCGCTTTGTGTGGAGCTGCTCGCACTGCCCAAGGCGCCGAGAGCTTCTCTTCCGCCATGACGTTGGGCGCGTGCTCTACTAAGCCACCGCACCTTGGACTAATCATTCTCTGGGCGGCCATCATCAGTCCAATGGTTTTGACTTTTGCTGGGTGCAGGACCGATTCGGCCGTTCGGGTTTCGACCCAAGAGCAGGTGACGGACGGAGAGGATCACTTACCCAAACACGCAATCAACGCCTCACTGCCACTGCGGCCAGACTCACCCGTCTAAGCTTCTTAAATAAGCTAACCTGCCCAGTCCACCTCCCAAGATTCCATCATCCGACTTTCCGTCCTCCTGCATCTCTGTCCCTCTCGAGCTGCCCCGCAGCCAATTCTACGTTGACCTACCTACACCAATACCCCGCCTTCTCTGACGCAAGCCCCCGATTCTCCCGGCATCATACAACCGACTGAACTCTGCGCGTCGCATTCGAGACCCCAATGTCGTATCCAGGACAGCATGGCTACGGCGCTCGTAAGTCGCATTCCAGCGCCCATTTCCATCTCCATGTTCCCTCCATGATCTGACTCCAGGCAGAGCCGCACGGTCAAGGCTACGGCCAGCAGTACCCTCCGCCTCCCCAGGGCGGTTACGGCGGATCACCTTATCCTCCCCAACAAGGCCAATACCCTCCGCCTGCAGGCCCTCCTCCCGGCCAGTACGGTGCGCCTCCGCCGCAGCAGGGTGGCTACTACCAGCAACCTCCCCCCGGCCAGTATCCTCCCCAAGGTGGGCACTATCCGCCTCCCGCCGGTCCTCCCCCGGGCCAATATCCACCCCAGGGCGGTCAGTACGGCGCGCCTCCTCCGATTCCTCCCTCGCCCTACGGGCACTCGCCTGCACCCGGAGGCTACGGCGCACCGCCTCCCGGCCCGCCGCCCAACCAGCAGTACGGCGCGCCTCCCCCTCAGCACTATGGACCTCCGACACCCGCGTCCCTCGGGTACGGCCCGCCGCAGATCATCCAGTGGGACGGCTCACCCGACGCCGCCGCGGCGCGCGCGGCGATGAAGGGATTCGGGACTGACGAAAAAGCCCTGATCCGCTGTTTGGCGACCAAGGACCCCCTACAGATCGATGCCATCAGAACGGCCTACAGCAGAAATTTCAAGCGCGACCTCGAACAAGACATCAAGAAAGAGACGAGCAGCTGGTTCCAGAAGGGTCTGGTATCGGTCGCGCGCGGTCCTCTCAGGTCGGACATTTATAACTTGTACGATGCGATGGACGGTCTGGGTACAAAGGAGAGCGTTCTCAACGACGTCCTCCTCGGACGCTCCAACGCCGACATGCAGGCTATCAAGAGCGCATACCAGCAAACCTTCAAGAGACGCCTGGAAGATGACGTCAAGGGCGACCTCAGCCTGAAGACGGAGAGGCATTTCCTCATCGTCCTCGGCGCAAACAGGGCAGAGGACTCGGCGCCTGTCGTACCCCAGCAGGTCGACTCGGATGTCATGGAAATCTACAAGGCCACCGAGGGCAAGGTCGGCACTGACGAGATGCTCGTCTGCAGCATTCTCAGCACTCGCAACGACAACCAGATTCGCGCCATCAACCAGGCGTACGAGCAGAAATTCCGGAGGAACTGGAGGATGTCATCAAGAAGGTGAGCTGGCCCCGTCTGATACATCAACACCATACTAACACTGCGCGGAAGGAATTTTCGGGTCACATGGAGGACGCGCTCCTCTTCCAGCTCCGCAACGCCGTCGACAAGTACATGCACGCCGCCAAGCTCCTCGAAGACTCCATGGCTGGCCTCGGCACCAAGGATCACCTCCTCGTCGCGCGCGTCGTGCGGTACCACTGGGACCGAAACTTCCTGGCCAACGTCAAGGGCGCGTACCAGACCAGATACAAGCGCAGTCTGGCGGGCAGGATAAAGGGCGAAACGAGCGGCGACTACCAGAGGCTGATGCTCGCGTGCATCGGCGAGAACATTTAAGGGAAGAGTGTGTAGTCAAAAGACTGAAATGATACCCTGGGTTGGGGCGGACTTCATGATGATGCTCGGGACCAATGACTGGATGGACTGGGCCAATGGACGATGAGTTGGTTATTAGCCTACGGTAGTGGGTCAAGACCCAGTATGATTATCACTAGCTATTTTTTGTAATGACACCCAGAACTTCCTTCGTTCAGGAATTAGGGTGCGCCACTCACGACGTCCTCATCTGCCGACCTATGTGATCTTGTTCAGCGGTCCCTCAGTACACTGTAAGTGTGACCGGTCGCCGTTGGTATGGCCGGCTCGTTGCTCATTCGTGTTGTACGGAAACCACTGAGCGCAGCAAACAGTTCCAGTCCGGTGGCGCGGTAAGCTTTTGGAACGACCTCATGAGGCAAACATAAAGTCCAATAAGATAAATCTATAACGTGGTGATAAGCGAGCGGAGCTCTCTCATCGGGGATCGACTTTTATGGTTTTACTTAGATAGCAGTCAAAGGGTCAGACAAGATAAGAGATAATTGGATAAGATACGGAGATGAGGTAGAAGAAGTTGTGTTGTTATTGTAGATAAACTGTGAAAGTGTAACGGTCCACAGGCAGTATATTGGCAACTAGCTGTAGCGACTACTACTAGTATCTCAAAGACGAGGGGAAGAGAAGAATCCATCTACAGGGATCCATCGGGCCAGACCTGACCAGGTCTGGAAAACTCGGATGATGGTTGTTCTGTCCCTTGTTGGGGGTTGTGGGCCTTGTTGTGTTCCTGGCCGCGATGCCAGCAAGGCCACCCATGGACTCAGCCCGTTACAGAAAGTTGTGCTTATTCTACCTATATCTTCTAATCAGTAAAGAAGAAAAATAGCCTCTATTTATAATACTTAAGGGATATAATAAGGGATAAGTATATAGGTATATAAGGCGGTTGAATACTTGATTATATTAGTACTGACTAGTTTCTATTAGTGCTGACTATTTTCTACTAGTATTGTCTTATTTGTCTTATTTGTCTTAGGTGTCAGTTATCCCTTATTTAGTATGCTGGTCTAAAATGTAGCTAATTTATTCAGCTATTCAAACATAGAAACCATTTATCCTTATAATATTATTTCATAAAGATATGTCTTATATAACTAAAGAGTTTTTATACTTATATTTTTTGTGCTTTCTTTAATGACTTGGAAACTCAAAATAAATAATTTCGTTTTAACTTATAAATAAAAAGTTGTGTTTTACTTTTATTATCAAAGTTGTACTACTTTTAAACACACCCCCCAAAAACTTGCATTGTAATCAGGCTCATCCGTGGGTTGGCTCCTCTGCAACAGGGTGTGTAACAGCACTCATATCCATCCGCTTTGTCAAGGGCGGGGCACCGCCAGATAAGGCCAATGAAAAGGCAGGATGTGGATCAACATGGGGTCGTTCCTGCCAAAAATTTATAATGATTTATAGCACCTTCTCCAGCTATTAGCTACTTACTAGTGCAACCTTCCC